>JAMZAV010008041.1:0-29743 GCA_024449915.1 Sweltsa coloradensis | reverse complement strand
CATTTTCCAAAAAAATTTTAGTGGAACTTCATGTAGGTGTATCAAGTAAAAGCCCTTTTTCATATAAATTTTTATAAAAAAGGGGTTTTTTCTTGATTGAAAGGGGGTCTTTTAAATCTCAAAAACGCAAAATTTTTCACCAAAATGCCCCTTAAAAATGAAAATTTTTTCCGGGGGGCGACCCCCCCCGGGACCCCCTTTTAGGGTTTTGGGTATATCTATAAGTACCAAAATTGGCAAAAACCCCCCCCCTTTGTAAATTTCCTGGATACCCCCTGGATTGGATATTGCTTAACGTCTCATATTTATGAAACTTGGCTATCGAGCAAAGGGGAGGGACGAAAGGGGAGCCCGCGGGGGGACGAGTGTACGGGCCCTGTGCTGGTCAAAAACAGCCCAAGGTATGGGGATTTTTGTTTGGATGCATATGCAAATTTGGCTAATCGAGACGAAGGGAGGGAGTAAGGGATGACAGTAACAGACATCTAGCTAACACTTTTCAGCAAAAAACAAAACCCAAAGCCATGTGCTGTAAAGGCCCGAAAAAGGGGAAACAAAGAGGGGAAAAAAAAGCATAGCACATAATCCATGTAATCTTAATCTCACTTGAAAAACCTACACTTTCAACATCATTCCTGGGTTTGCAGGGACAGAAAAAGGAGAAAACCCACTAATGACGAGCTTTTTCCTGAAGCAGGACAGAATAAAAAGAGAACAAAAACCTTCCAGTCTGGGCATAACAGCAACCTCCTTAATTAAACAAACTTTAAACAAAGGGAAATGAGAACGGGACACAGCAAAGACTTGGACAAACAACACATACAGCAGCAATATAAGCTAGCCCCATGTATGGGGGAGCCCCAAATGAGACCAGAGCAAGAGGCCCGGACCAAAACACGTCCCCCTGGGAAAAAAAAACAACAACCGACTGCGAGGCGAGGCTTGTGTGCTGTGAGGGGGCTAGCGTGCGGGTATATCAAAAGGTGCGGGGCGGCGAGGTCATATCGAAGCTCACGAAAGGGTGCTTTGCGTTTTTAAAATCGTGTTGATGACAGTGGCGCGTGTGTTTTAAAGGTGTTTAATTAAGTTTGTGAGTAATATAGAAGTTTTGCAGTGAGGCTCATCGTGACGACCTATTTGTCAGATATAATATTTACAGGGGTTTTTCTTTTACTATTGGATTGACCAACTGAACATGGTGTATTTGACTTAAAGAATACTTCTAAAAGATAAAAATGCCATCCCAACCCAAACCCCAGTTGCATTGCTCCGGGTTTTCTTTTCCCCGCCATTGACTTTTTTATGATTTTGGGCTGTGCATGAAAGACTTTTCCTAGGGAAAGTTGTTCTAAACGAATAGCAGGTTTGAAATGAACATTAAAAAACCTATATTTCATAATATGTGTCATCTAAATTTAAGTGATTTCCAAATTTAATATTCAAAAATCTTTCATGTATTTTTTTTACACCCTTTTTCATTGGCAGTAAAAGAGTACCCTTATGTTTTTTTACTGTTTAAAATGATAAACCCTCACAGGAAAAAATGACCAAATGCCCAAAGTTTCATATAATGTTAAAAAAAAAAAAGTTATAGATGATTTATCCGGGGTCATCCTGTTTATTAGAGTCCAAAGGGCTAAAAATTGCAACATTACCAGTTTAAAGTAGGGGTGAGTGAGAGTACAAAACCCCCAAAAAATTTCATTTACATTGAAATAGAAAAAATGCGAGGGGATACGACACTTCGTTACATTGAATTTTTTCAACATCAAACCGAATTTAAAGCAAACTGGGGCGTGGTCAGGGGTTAAGGGGTGACCTCTGCCTTGTAACTCACGATCCCGCTGGTTAGAGCAATGGAGGATTCAGAGCTAGTGTAACGGCTTCGTTCTCCTCGACGTCTGCTGGGCACCCGGGGGTTTGTGGAGGAACCTACGACTGTAAAGGGGTTACCCATCCTTTCAGATGGGACGTTAAGCCGTTGGTCCCCGGGTGCTTTTCAAAACGGTAGGCTACATCCGGGTTTACCGGGTTTCCATTCCTCCCTTCTGTTCATACTTCATCATCATCTATCACCATCATCGTCTCGAGTAGCCAAAGTGCATTAAATTTGAACGTTTACAAATCCTATATTATATAGCTTTTTGTAGGTTAAGTGGGGTAACAAGGAACAGTCAATGTACAAACCTGATCCCAGGTGAAGGGGGATAAAAACGAGACAAATAGTTTACTAAAAAAACCAAGCTAAAAGGGTAATTTAGAGGGTCAAAAGGATCAAATAAGTTCAACATCAACTATCGGTGCTATATCGCCTTTCCAAGCCCCCCCGGGAAGCAAAAAACCAAATGGGTGGCCAATGGGGTCGACGATGGAGTCCCGCCGCAGTAATTCGAGTAGTTCGGAAGAAGTTTGACTGAAACGTTACACTGCCAACATTGCCTTTGCCCCCAAACAATTGGCCCTAATTTTCCCCTCACCCCCTAATAATTCTCCTCATTCTTCAAAAAAAAAAGTTCACCCATCCCCCTGCAAACAAAAAACTCACCATAAATCCAAACAAAAAATTTCTCCCAAACGAATTAGGGGGAATTGGCCCTGTGGGAAGACCCCAAAGCCCCTAACTCCAAATTTTACCCCTAACCCAATCAGAAAAATTTTCCCTTGCCCCGGTCACCCCGCAAGGTAGCATCCCCTTAAAAATACAAGGTCAGCAATATTCCACAAACGCATCACCATTAACATCTAGATTCCCTCATTTATTCCCCCCTACATCAACCGTCCACATCGACACAATCACCACCCTCGGACATGACCACGAAGAACCAAAACCAATCAATAAAGTGATTGAAGTAGTATCCCCCATATTTAAAAATACAACTCATCATGGGAAAAATTAAATTGTTTGCCCGGGAAAATTTTTTGGTATTTTTGTCGCTTTGTTAGGATTATTTCTTTGTATTTTATTTTCATCTTTTCATTTGGTTTTTACTCGATGCTTTTGCCGGTTTTCATGTGATTGGGCAGCCAATCACGTTTTTTTCTGTTTATCTTTCCTTTTGTATTCGATATTCTCTCTAGGTTAGTACCGACGGTCTGTCGTTTTGAAAGGTCCTCTCTGTTTTTCACTCTCGCCCGATATGGGCATAACCATTTAGTTCTCCGTACTCCCGCATGCTTTTTTAGTGCGTCTTTCCCACGGGTGCAATATAAGTTCTCTGAACTTTTCTTCCGTTTCTTATCACTTCTCTATTCTTCAACTGGCCAGCTCATTAATTTTTTCCTACCCCCCCGACGTCTGACACCACTGCGTCGCGACCACGCGACCCCAAAAAAGTTCGCCAAAATCCAACTCAGACGTCGGGGGCAACCCGTCCTGCAGGAATATTCTGCACAATCATAGTAAGTTCTCTTCCGGTTTTTTATTTTCCCGTGTTCTTCCCGCTCTCTTACCTATTAAAAATTAATTACAGTTCACTTAAATCCGGTTGGCATCTCGGCCTAAACCAAAATTGGCCTCCGGGCCGGATAAAATTTGCTTTTTTTCATTTCGGATTTTCTTCATTTTCTTCTCATTTCTTTATTATTCGCTAAAGTTGCTGTGTTTTTTTGTAATCTCGGCTTTTGTTTTTCCCTTTCTGGCGTCACGATATCTCTTTGTGGATATCGTTGGTTGTTCTAGGCATTCACGTCTGATTTTTTTTTCATAATTGTTTCTCGATTTCTTCTTTTATGTGTTTTTTTTTTTGGTCTAAAGCACATATTTATGTATTTTTCTTTGTTTATCTTCGTCTCGCGTGATTTTTTACAGCATCGTTTTTCGCTCTACATGTAGGGAATGACGGTCAATATCTAACTGTCTTTCTCCTTTTGTTTTAGTCATTGCTTTGGTATATTATTGTCTCGTGTGTTTTTTTAATAAAACCCTGCTCACTGTTTTTTTAATTATTCTCTTCCGTTTTTTTTGGGGTTTTTCTCCGTTTTTATTGACCTATCGTTCACCATGGAAGAGTTACAAGCACAACAGAAACGTTTGGTTCGTCGGAATTTGTATTTTCTAGCGTTCAAGAAACCCGACCGCATTTCTCTAAGATTAAAACCCCGGAGACGTCGATTTTTGTGTAGGGCCCGGTCGAAAAAGCCTCTGCGTTTTGGGGTCTATTTTTAAGACATCCAACTGTCAATTTTTGGAAAATTAAACGCAGTTAAAAGACCCGGGGGAGACCCCCCGAAACGATAAGGGCCAAGAAGTTTTGAGATGTTCTTTACGCAGCAAAAAGCTAGGTTTTTCGCGGCCGTTAAATTGTCCGCCCCTCAGTGTGACTCAAACCGGGGGGTGCCCCCATCCCCGGCGAAATCTCCAAAACTTCTGCCAGTCATTGAACTCCTAAGATCGGGGTGACATTTGCAAAAGGCCCCAGTTCTACTCCCTTTTCAAGTCTCTGTGAAACACATGTTAGGTAAAGTGCAGAAGTTGATTACCCCCAAATCCTCGTTGTCTAAAGCTCTAGCTATTACCTGAGTTTAAATCGTGAGGAAAGCACCCCCTGCATTTTAAAAGTCTTATCTCACTTATCAAAAAAAAAAAAACTTCTAGGGAGCGTCTAGTTCGAAGATACTAGAATTTTTTATCTCAAGACTTCATCCTAGAAGGACTTTTAAAGCTTCCTCAAAGTCCATCTAATTCGGTTGAAGCTTTTAAAGCGCTAGAATTTTTGGATTTTTGGCAATTTTCTTTTGCTATGTTTAAACGTTAGTAAACTCGATTCTTTCTCGGAAAGCTTACAAACTAAGCACTGTTCTAATTTAACTCCTGATTTATAAAAAGTTATCGAATTTTTGGAAAAGCAGTCTCGCACTAGGAACTTTGCGCTGTGGCAAACATTCGAACTTTTATGAAAATTTTCCCCCCTCAAAGAAAAAAATTCTTTTTAGTATCGTCTGCACCGTTTTTAAAAATTTGTACAGACACATTAGTCATGACTCATCTCGCGCTAATGTAGTCTCCTCTCCTTTTGCGTGCCCTCTCTGCAAGTCAACGCACACTTTGTATCAGTGCGATGTTTTTCGAGGTCAAGCTGTCAATGAACGCCCTAGCACACTGTGTGGCGAAAGATTTAAAAATGGCAAGAGGCATAGCAGTCAAGTTTAACTCAACATTTAACAGTGTGTATGAACTAAAAAAGTCGGGGAAAATATTACATGTTGGAGAAACTGTATGTCAACTAGCAGAGAGTCGCACTGTCATGCACCTCATTACTAAAGAGAAATCTGATGGTAAACCTACACTGGCTGACTTTGCAAAAGCCATCCAGAGCTTGAGAGAGGTTTGTCTGATAAATAATGTAACTAAGCTAGCAATCCCAAAATTGGGCTGTGGACGTGATGGACTTGACCTTGGCGTGGTTAAACGCATTATCACGCGGGAGTTCAATACCCTGGACATTGAAATCGTTATGTACATTCTTCCAACTTTGAAGTACACGACGCCAACATGTAACAAACGACAATCAACAAACGACCACCAGAAAACAACAGCACTAGCAGCAATGCCAAGCACTGCCACCCACAGTCAGGTTGCAAGAAAACAGCAAAAAGAAGAAGAGGAATCCGAGAAGATCCGAATCAACAACAAAACACATGCCAGTCGAGACTACACGGAGGTAGAAAAGCAGAACCCAGGATCAACAGCCAAGAAACTCAGCAATGTCCTGATAATTGGGGACTCCATGGTGAGATGGGCAGGAGAGGTATGCAAGACGGAAGGCAGTGAGGTGTTAGTGTACCCAGGAATAAGAACTGAACAATTGGAAAACAGAATAGAACAAGGAGACACAAATGGTCTAAATCCAGAAGTAATAGTGCTCCAAGTAGGTACCAATGACTTAAAATCAACAAAAAGTGCAGACCACTTAATGGGGGATATATATGGTGCAGTGTATGCCTTAAACAAAGGCACAAAGATGCCAAAATAGTGGTGAGTGGCATTTTATATAGGAAAGACATTGACACAAGTTTTATCAACAAGGTAAATGCAGGCTTAAAATGGGTAGGAGAAAGTTTTAATGGTATCTTTATTAACCCAAATAAAAATATTCATCCTAAAGACATCAGCAAAGATGGGCTTCACCCTAACACCAGAGGGGCAATAAAACTAGGAACACTGTATAGGGATGTGGCATATGCCCTAAAACATACTAGGCCTACGGAAAACTAAAAAGGACAACGGAGGTGATTTCTGCCAATTTATTGGAGAAAAATAAAGAAAATAAAGAATGGAAAACTAGTTTTAAAATCAATAGCAGATCAAAAACAGTAATGAGGGAAAATAGAGACCCATGTAAAATACTTAACACCAGTAGCAAAAATAGGAGCAAGTTAGACATCAACACAAAGGAGATCACCAGGCCTACAGACGACATTTCTGGGTTATCAATCATGCATCAGAATATTAGGAGTATTGGGAACCCAGATAAAATTAATGAAATCAGTGCCTTACTGGACGATTTCCCCCTTATAGACGTAATTTGTTTGACAGAGCACTGGAGACAAGAAAATGAACTTCGACATGTAAGATTACCTGACTTTGAACTGGCAACGTACTCGACTAGACTTAAGGAAAATTATGGTGGCACCTGTATATTTTGTAGAAACTCGTTAGAAAAGGTATCCATACGGCATGACTTAAACAAACTTAACATGGAAAAACAGTTTGAATGCTCTAGTATTGAATTGGAGATGGAAGGGAAATCAAAAGTAAAGGGGATAATAACTTGTATATACAGACCACCTAACGGGGAGGTTGAGATATTCTTTGATAAACTAAATCAACTTTTAGATAAACTGCACAAGGGGAAAAATATAAGTATCATATGTGGAGATTTTAACATCGACTTGCTAAAAAACTCCAAAGAAAAATGTAATTTTGAACTAATACTAAAATCATACAACTTTAAAGCGGTAATCAAACAGCAACACGTTGCACAGACACGTCACAAACGCTTATTGACAACATAGTAACCAATGTAAATGATAAGACTTTCATGATACAAAATTTTCCAACCACACTTTCGGATCATAATGCACAAGTGATTACATTTAAAAAGATACATTGCCTAAACCTCTAAATGACACTATGAAATTTCAGGGGAGGTCATTTAATGATGAAAATATAAAAATGTTTCTGGATAACCTTGCAAATGAAACTTGGGTGGGGGTGCTACATGCAGTAGATACAAATGAAAAATACAATACTTTTCTTAGCATCTTTAAAAGTCACTACGAAGCATGTTTTCCAAAACGGCAAAAACAGACTACTAAAACGAAAAGTTGGATTACTCCGCAGCTCAAAAACACTGGTAAACAACTTAAACACCTCCATCATCAAATGAAATACCATAAGGATATGGAAACAAAGCTTAAGTATCAGGCCCTTAAATCAAAATATAAAAAAGACTTGAAGAAGGCAAAACGCGTAAATAATAACAATTTTATTACAAAAGCTAAAAATAAAAGTAGAGCCATTTGGCAAATAGTACGCAAAGAAACGTTCTCAACGAATACAAAACAATTGAAAAACATTAAACTGCATATTAGGGGAACAAATAAAACGGACACCGGTATGTTGAAAACCCACTAAAGGTTGCCTCAGAATTTAATACGTTTTTTGCAAATGCTTTCAAATCGGTGAGTCCAGACGACCAGCCACAAAGCAAGAGAATAACCAATAACGGGGAGGACGAAGACCCAATGGAGATGATAAAAAACATAGTGAACCGTTAGGGAACTCGTTGACTTTGACACCGGTCACGGAAAAGGAGTTGGTGGAAACTGTCCTAAAACTAAAAAACACAACAGCGTGCGGGTGGGATGACATCTCAACGCTAATAATAAAAAAAAGCGTTCACTTAATAAAAGGGCCATTAACCCATATATTTAATAACTCGCTAGAGACCGGTATCTTTCCAAATAATCTAAGGCTATCCGTGGTCTCTCCTCTTTATAAAAAAGAGGACCCAGCTAATATTAACAACTATAGGCCAATCTCAATGTTGCCAATATTTGCAAAGGTACTGGAATCATTAGTACAATTTCGAGTCGTCCAGTTCCTGGAAAGTAATAATGTAATATCAAAATCACAAACATGGTTATCAAAGAAAACAAATCGACTATAACGGCTCTAGCAGAATTGGAAAATCTTACTCTGAAAGCAATGGATAAGGGAGAATATGCTTTGGGCATTTTTTGCGATCTGACCAAAGCGTTCGACTGTGTTTGACCATAATGTACTTCTTAGCAAGCTAGATTTCTATGGTATAAGAGGGGTGGCATGGAAGTGGTTTAAATCGTATCTTGGGGGAAGAAAACAAAAAGTAAAAATAAGATAAATAAGAGAGGCTTTGTACAGAATTCTCTTCAAACTGGTTAGAGATGGTGGCCGGAGTACCACAAGGTTCGGTCCTTAGTCCCTACCCTCTTCCTTGTTTATATAAATGATCTACAAAAATATATTAAAGAAATAACGTTTAATTCTTTTTGCAGACGACATAACAGCGCTGCTATTTAATAAATGTCTGGAAAGCCTCGAGAGGGAAGCAGTAATTATTATTAAACTAATTTACCAATGGCTGGTAGCAAACAAGTTAGCACTAAATGAGACTAAAACATGCTTTATTCAGTTCCATTTTTTGGCAGAAGCATATAGAACATTTTCCAAAATTACAACTTAATGATAAAAAAATTGAGCGAGTAACGAATACAGGGTTCCTGGGGGTAATCACAGATGAAAATCTAAACTGGGAAAGCCATATAACCAAACTAAGTTCTAAATTAAGTTCGGCATCTTTTGCATTGAGGGTGATTAAGGCAGCCACAGGCAAGCAAACAGCTAAGATTGCATATCACGCATATTTCGAGTCACTACTCAGATATGGAATACAAATATGGGGAAGCACCACTCACCTAGGGGACATTTTCATACTACAAAAAAAAGCGATAAGGATAATAGGAGGACTAGCCTTCAGAGAGTCCTGTGTGGCAACATTCATTGAATTAGAGATTCTTACGGTACCATGTATCTATATATAGATTGTTGAAACTAATTATTAAACAGCAGACAGACAGAGACCAGACGTTAAATAAAGACATTCACCAGTATAACACAAGACATAGGGGGGATTTTAACATACCACGCAGTAGAACAACTAGGTACCAAAAGGGTTATTGTATTACAGGCCAAACAATATTCAATAAGCTCCCAAAGGGTATTAGAGAAATAGGAAATAAGGACAAGCAGATAGAGAAAATACACAAGTACCTAGTCAAAAAATGCATTTTATTCTGTAGAGGCATATTTTACAGTGTGACCAAAACAAACAAAAGGTGTGTTTGTATAATGCTTAATGCTACAACTTGTTAAATGTTACAATTTTAATTACCTAACTTTGAACTAATTTTAACCAAGAATTGTGATCCATGGTTAAATTGTTTTTTACATAAGGGTCTGCAGTGTTGTTGCAGTTTATGTATTTAATATTGTTGTACAAAACTGGTTGTAGGTAAATTTTCTTTTTTTTTAGTTTTAGACATGCCTGGATAGGCAATGACATGTAATATACCCAGACCAGCTGATGTGTAACGGGTCAACATTACGAAAATAAAAATGAAATGAATGAATGAAATGACACTCTGCGACGTTTGAAAACGTTGTTTTAATTGCCTGGGGGGCGCACATGCGTTCTCAATGTGCGTCTAAAAGTTCGTGTTCTGTGTGCCGTAGCAACAAACACCATTCAATGCTTCACACGGACTCCACCCCCTCCTCGGTTGAGGAAGTGACTCACACCTCAGGCCCAAGTCAGCAGCCGCCTCAAGCTCTCTCATGTCAAGTCCGAGCTTCGAATCCCACGCATCAAACTGTCCTATTGGGCACGATTCGCGCACTCATCAGCGATGCTAATGGGATTTTGCAACCTTTCCGTGCGGTAATAGACTCTGGTTCACAGATCTCAGCCATCACTAACTCGCTAGTGCAAAGGTTAGGTTTGAAGATCCAACCTGCCACTTCACAACTCTCAGGTGTTGGATGCACATCCACTCGTGTCCTCGGGACTGTACGTTGTAGAGTCGCACCCCGTCGCTCTACTCAAACGTATATCGATGTTAATGCACACGTTCTCTCCTCTATTGCCGGCAATCTGCCTACGTCTTCGGTGTCCATTGACGTCTTAGAACGTTATCGTGATCTTGATCTTGCGGACGATCGTTTCAATGTGCTTGGCGCTATTGATTTCCTCATCGGCGCAGATCTCTACTCAGACGTTCTATGCAAGAATGGTGATTCAGTCCGTGGTAGTAGGCCAGCCGCACTCAACACGGTCTTCGGATGGGTGTTGCTAGGACCAGCAACACTATCAAACCGTCCTCTGAGCCCTCATGTTCTTTTTTCACGGTCGCCAACCCTCCTTTGGAGAGCACGCTCTGTCTTTTCTGCGAGTCTGAAGAAGTGTCTCGACCCACCTCATCAGACCCACTGGATATGCTCGCTGAAGAGCATTTTCTTCATACTCACTCTCGCGACACCTCTGGTCGCTACTCGGTTTCTCTCCCCTTCAAGCCTGATTGTAAAACGCCAGGTTATAATCGCAACGTCGCTCTGCAGAACTTTCATAGTCCAGAGCGTCGACTGAAACGTGACCCTCCGTACCAACTCAAGACTTTCGTCGCCGATCGGGAAGTCGAAATTCTCGTGAGCAACTCTCCCACCAGTTTGACGCACGTACGTTCTGACGAGAACCCAGCTGATTGTGCTTCGCGGGGGTTGCTCCCCTTAGAGCTGTTAGGGCACCCTTTGTGGCTCAATGGGTCCCCGTTCATGCGTTCTCCCCCTTCCACGTGGCCCTCCGTGGTCACCTCGTTCGACCCCACCCACGACGTGCCTGAGCTCAAACCGTCCCCTACTGTCTTGATCAGTCATGACCCCGTCGTTGACCCCTTGCTTGTTAAGCTGCAAAGCTTTTCTACTCTCTTGAAAGCGAAGCGCGTGTTCGGCTATGTGGTGCGTTTCTCAAGAATTCTTCTTGCCCGCCGCGCAAGCCTTCCTTTGCCCACCGGGCCGCTCCTTCCGTCTGAGCTTCATGACGCAATGAATTTGTTTGTGCTTCTCACTCAGAAGCATTACTACGCTGATGAGCTTTAACGTCTTGTCAACCAGACCGCTGTGTCTTCTCGACTCTCCACTCTCAAGCCGTTCATAGACCCCTGCGGGTTTCTCAGGGTGGGCGGCAGGTTACACAACTCCTTGCGCCCCGAAGAAGCTTGTCACCCCCTCTTGCTCCCCAAAGAGGCGCATCTTTCCTCACTCTTGTGTGACGAGTTTCATCGCATTTCATTGCACTCTGGTCCTCGTACCGTTCAAGCCCTCATCCAGCAACACTACTGGATTATGTCTCTGCGAGGTCTACTCCGACAACGTATTCGACGTTGCTTAACTTGCTACAAGTTTCGCGCCAAACCTGTTCAGCCTATCATGGCTGATCTCCCCGCTTCTCGCGCTCAGCCCTCCCGCGCTTTTCTCAACGTCGGCACTGATTTTGCAGGACCTTTTTCTGTGAAACGAGTACTCGTCGAAACGCCCCCATCACCAAAGGATACCTATGTCTTTTCATTTGCATGGCTACTAAGGCTGTCCATTTGGAGATGGTCTCCGATCTATCCACGGAAGCGTTCCTGGCTTGTTTAGATCGCTTTCTTGCTCGTCGTGGCCTTCCGGCTCACATATATTCCGACTGTGGTCGTAATTACGTCGGTGCTGCCCGTACTCTCCGCGAGATTCATGCCTTTCTCGCTCTGTCCGAGACATCTATTTCTGATGCGCTCGCCCACCGTGCCGTTCAGTGGCATTTTAACCCTCCCTACGCCCCCAATTTCGGTGGCCTCTGGGAAGCCGGGGTTAAATCCGCAAAGTTATTGCTCTGTCACCTGATCAAGAACACCCCTCTCACCTTTGAAGAGTTTGCCACCCTCTTCGCGCGTATTGAAGCCGTGCTAAACAGTCGCCCCCTCTGTGCCACTTCATTTGACCCCGCCGAGGGCCCCGACTATCTTAGCCCCGCTTACCTGCTAATTGGCACCACTCTCTTAGCGCCTCCAGAACACGCTTTGGCCACCGATGCGTCACCCCTCTCTCGCTGGCATCGTGTCCGTCAATTGCACCAAACGTTCTGGACTCGATGGTCTACTGAGTATTTGCATACTCAAATGCAAAGAGGAAAGTGGATTCGCGCGTGTCCTAATCTCAAGCTTGGCGACGTGGTTTTTGTTTTGGAACCCTCCTGTACTCCTCTATCGTGGCCCATCGGCCGAGTAGTACAACTGTGCCCCAGCAAGGACGGCACAGTTAGAGTGGTTTCTGTCCGTACTACTAAGGGAGTGTTTACCCGTCCGGTAAACAATTTGGTTTCCCTCCCACCCCCTTAGTTTTTTCGTGTCGGACTTGTTTTTATATTTGTAGTTTATAGTTGTTCTCTCTTGTATCTACTTAAAATGTATTCATTTTAGGTGGGCGGTTATGTTCGCGCCGAATAATTTTGGTATTTTCGTCGCTTTGTTTAGTGCTTATTTTCTTTGTATTTGTATTTTCATCTTTTCATTTGGTTTTTACTCGAGTGCTTTTGCCCGGTTTTTGATTAGATATTGCTTTACGTCTCATATTTATGCAACTTGGCTAATCGAGACGAAGGGAGGGACGTAAGGGATGACGCAGGGGGACAAGGGGTGGACAGGCCTGTGCTGGTCAGAACCAGCCACAAGCAAATGGGGAGGGCAGGGGTTCCCCCACGTCGTGGTCGTCTCCGTCTGTGTCATCATCCGTCCGTGTTGTCTTTGTCGTCGCCGTCGGGGAGGTAGTCAAAGGGAAGGGGTTCCCCGACGACGACCCAGAGCTCGCCATTAGTTTCAGAGAGTGAAACTCCCCTATTCACGGGCCAAACCGCGAGAAGGTGTCGAGTTGGAATTTGAAGGCCCGGTTTTGTCATGTGATTTGGTCAGCCAATCACGTTCGTTTTCTGTTTATCTTCCTTTCGTATTCGCATCATTCATCTCTAGGTTAGTACACGACGGTCTGTCGTTCTGAAAGGTCGCTCTCTGTTATCACTCTCGCCCGTATATGGGCATAACCAGTTCAGTTCTCTCGTACTCCCTGCACTGCTTTCTGAGTGCAGTCTTTGCCACTGCTGCAATATAAGTTCTCTGAACTGTTTCTTCCGTTTCTTATCACTTCTCTATTCTTCAACTGGCCAGCTCTATTAAACCTTTCCTATCCCCCTCGACGTCTGACACACTGACGTCGCGACGCACGCGACGCAAGAAAGTTCGCCAACATCCGAACCTCACGACGTCGGGGGCAACCAGTCCATGCAGGAAGTATTCTGCACAATCATATGTAAGTTCTCTTCTGCATTTTATTTCCTGTGTTCTTCCTTGCTCTCTTATCTCTATTAAAAATTAATTACAGTCCACTTAAAATCTCGGTTAGGCATCTCGGCCTAAACAATCATGTTAATAATAGCCTATAATTTTATCATTGATTGTTTTAAATTTTGTAAGGTAAGTAGGGTGTTGGAAATGTAGACTTAAAAGATGAGATGGCAGTGGCCATTCATTATATTTCAAAGGCATTGTGCGCTTGTTTTTGATATTGGTGTATTCTCAAAAGGCCCTAGTTACGAGCAACTTGATCAAACTAAATTGTAAAGCTTTTTCCTTTGAATAAAGTAAATTTAGTATCAATATTCATCTTAAAACTTGTCACAGTTCATTTTAGTTATAGAGCTTTAACGGGTAGTTATTGTTTCGTAACATTTTTGGTGACCCCGACGTGATTTGTGATAGTGGTTTGATATTATGGATCGACTCAAGAAGATGCGTACGCCTGTGCGGGCTTCGTTTACCAGGACACTACATGAGGTCAAGCAGGAGCTTGCTGAAGCTTCCCCAGATGAAGACACATTGTCTCTGAAGTTAGCAAAACTGGAGAAGGTTATGACCGATCTGAGGCAGCTGGACTCTAAATATTTAGAAAGTCTTCTGGATGATGACTGTAGTGACGAGGATTATTCCATGGAAAGCGAAGCCATTGAGGGCTAAGAAGATCGTCTGGCAGAGGTAAGGAGTAAAGTTGGTAGAGCTCCCACTTATGTAAATAGAGATGTCAGTGTACCAACGTGTGGGGTTGACAGCCGGTCCAATCGGACATTTACTCTACCTAAGATAGAACTTAAGAAGTTTGATGGTGAACTGACAGGGTGGTTGACATTCTGGTCACAGTTTAAGAAAGTGCACGAGGACACCGAGATTCATGATTGTGACAAATTTCAGTATTTGGTCCAGTCAATGATAAGTGGAACTCGTGCTAGCGAGCTTGTCGATAGCTACCCTCAGTCAGGCGAAAACTATGCGAGGGTAATAGTTGCACTGAAAGAAAGATTGGGTAAGGAGGATCTCTTAATTGAAGTTTATGTTAGAGAGCTGCTGAAGTTAGTAATCAGCAACGTCTCTAACAAAGAGAAACCAACGCTTTCCAGCATCTTTGATAAAATAGAAGGTCAGTTAAGGGCATTAGATACACTGGGTCTGACTACCGATAAATGTGCTGCAGTACTATTTCCTCTTGTAGAGTCAAGTCTACCTGATGAAACTCTTAGGGCTTGGCTGAGAAGCTCATAATCGTCTCGAGGAGCGATACACGGTGGGACAGGTGAAAATCGCCTATCGTGTCTAATGGAATTCCTCAACAGAGAAGTTGAAAGCGAAGTGAGGATAGATCTAGCCAAATCTGGGTTTGTACCGGTTTATGGTGTTAGAGACATGAAGAAAGGGAACAAGACTAAACATGACGTTTATGATCTTGTTGTGCCTACAGCTGCAGGGCTATTTAATGGCGATAGTGTGAAGTGTGTATTTTGCGAGAAACATCACGAAAGTCGTGATTGTGTTTGGGCACAAGACATGTCCATCGCCGATAAGAAACACAAACTCACACAAAATAAATGTTGTTTTACTTGTCTCCGCTCTAATCATGTATCCAAGAAATGCAAAGCCGTCATTAGATGTTCTCTGTGTGCTTAGAAACATTTGGTTTTGATGTGTCCTGAATTGCCTTCTCATAAAAATATGAGAAGTCTCATACCTACGTCTACTAGTGTGGAGAAGACAGTTCAAAGTTCAATGTCAAACCAGATCTGTACAAGTGACATTGTTCTTATGACTCTGTTGGTTGATGTTGTTACTAACGGAGAGTCAAGGCCAGTTAGAGCTCTTATTGATACTGGATCTCAACGCTCGTATGTACTGAAGTCAACAGCAGATCAGCTTGGATTTGTATCTCATGGTAAGGAGACTTCTCCTGATTTAGTTTGTCTCTCGGAAACCTGGCTCAAGCCGGAGGAATTATGGAGCTTCAGTATTGAGGGTTACTCTAATGTCAGTGTTTTCTGTAGATCATTAAGCCTAGGAGGGGGTGTAGCAATCTTAGCAAAACAACATCTTAAGGTCCAACCCATCCACGAGATTAGTGCAATATGCTCTGAGAAGGAATTTGAATGCTCTGGATGCTGTTGGCAACTTCCTAAATTTCAGTTGGTAACAATTTCACTTTATGGGTTCCCCTCAAAGCAGTATTGCTACATTTATTAACAAACTTGAAGCAATGTTAATTGCAGTAACTAAGAAACATCCTAAAGCATCCTTAGCCATATGTGGTGACTGTAATATTGACATTCTCTCAGCCTGTACTTCTAGAGGACTCCTGATTGATCTTCTTGAGTCTTATACCACAAAGGCTTCCATCACAACTCCCACTCGTATTCAAGGCACAAGTCAAACCGGGATCGACAACATTTTTTACTTCTCTAGATCCCTCTACTTCTCTACTCATGTCTTAAACCCCCACATGTCCGATCACTGTGCAATCAGTCTTAAGTTTGTGAGTAAAGAATTAAAACATACAAAGCCATCATTTGCTCTAAAACGTAGATTCAGTGATGTAAACATAACTAAATTCCTCAATCTATTGCATGCAGAAGAAATGGCTTGACCTTATTCCAATACATATACAACACAAATATACAAATAAGCTATTTACTAAGTTTGAATCAACTTTTCTATCTCACTTTGACTCGGCATTCCCATTAACTCGACAAAAATTATCAACACCCAAGACTAACCCTTGGTGCACACGAGAATTAAAAAATAAAGGTCAGCATCTTCGATGGATACACCAGAGGTGTAAACAAGCCCCTAACGATGCAGACTTGCATACCTATTATAACATCTTGAAAAGAGGACATGCGAAAGAGCTTAGAAATGCCAAGCGTCTTTACAATGACGCCACTGTAGACAAAGCTCAAAATAAATCCAAAGCTGCTTGGAGCATTATACAAAATCAAACTAAGGCTAAGCCTCTTCAGGACAACCTTGCCCTCAATATTAACGGATCCTTAACATCTAATGCATCATTAGTTGCAAACTATCTAAATAATTATTTTATTGAAGCCGGATTAATGAGCCGTCCTCAACATAAACCTCACAACTCCCCACTATCAACTTCTTATAGGCCTCCTCAAGTGCAACAATCAATATTTCTTCATCCAACTTCTCCTAATGAGATTGCAGGCATCATAAAAAATCTTGGAAACAAAAGATCAGCTGGGATAGACGGTGTCCCCACTTACATTATAACCAAATGTTATCGCTTAATTGCACACCCTCTCTCACTCATCATCAACACATCCTTCACATCTGGTATCTTTCCCGAAAAGCTAAAACAAGCCAGAGTGATCCCTCTCTATAAACAGAAGGGAAAGAAAAGTGACCCAAATAGCTACAGACCAATCTCATTAATTTCTACGTTTGCAAAAATTTTTGAAAGAACATTTCACAACAGATTAATGTCATTTATTGATAAGCACAAGATTCTCCCTGCCAATCAACATGGCTATCAAAAAGGCAAATCCACTATCACTGCAATGTTCGAATTTCTTTCAAATGTTTATTCTGCCCTAGATCGCGGTGACTCTGCGATAGGCGTGTTTTACGACTTAAGCAAAGCTTTTGACACCATTGATCATAATATTCTACTCGGTAGACTCCACTCAGTTCGCATTAGAGGCATAGCTTATGACTGGGTAAAATCCTATCTGTCTAACAGAGTGCAAGTAGTAGAAGTTAAGGATATTGTCAACAACACTCATGCCAATGTCAAGTCCCTTCCACGATACCTTCTTAGCGGTGTTCCGCAGGGCACTATTCTGGGTCCAGCGTTTTTTCTTCTCTATGTAAGTGGCATGCCGGTAATCTTTGATTTCGGCTCGTTAACACAGTATGTGGACGATTCCAGCCAACTCTTTACAGCACCTTCCCCCTTAGTTGACAATCTTATCATAATGGCCAACAAGGAGGTAGATAACATGTCCAACTACTGTACCACAAATCTTTTAGCTCTTCAAACCTCCAAATCATTTGTCTTAAACTTTCATTCTCCACACTCTCCAGTAAACTCAAGCCCTCTAATACGTCTAAAATCAAAAAGCATTGCTTGCTCCGAGTTAGTTGAATTCTTAGGTCTAGCCATCACAGCAACTCTGGATGGTCTCCCCAGATTGAAAAAGTTTCGTCTAAATTGAGAAGTCGTTGCTTCATGCTTAGAAAGCTGAAACAAATTGTAAATTCGCAAACTTTGCTAGCGGTATATTACGCTCATATCCACTCGCATATAGCATACGGACTTATGTTCTGGGGCGCCTCATCGCAAGCAATCCGTGTCTTTCGCATTCAAAAGCGAGCCATCAGAATCATGGTTGGAGCCAATAGGAGAAAATCCTGTAAAGAATTATTTAGAAATCTAAAAATACTGACTCTTCCATGTATCCTTATTCAAATCTGTGTAATCTTTGTTCACAATAATCCTGAATGGTTTCCCCGCAATTCACAAATTCATCACCATGGCACACGCTCGCAAATCAACATTCATATCGACTCTTTCAGCACATCCAAGTTTACCAAAGGACCACTGGCTCTATGCTCAGCCCTCTATAACAAATTACCAGCAGACATCAAACTCATAAATACAAGCAGGCACATAATTTTTAAGGCTAGAGTAAAATCATTTCTGCTTGACAAGTGTTTTTATTCTATTGATGAATTTGTAAATCAGAATGACCTACAAAACTAAACTTATAAACAGTCTTTTATTATGTCAGCACCCTGCACTATGCCTTGGGTATGTTAATATGCTTGTCAGTATAATGTTTTGTCAACTTAAACTTATATTGTTGTATTGTTCTTTATTGCATGTTAAAATTCACATTTTACAATTATTGGTCAAGCCCCCAATGAGCCTGGCGGCTCGCTATAGGGGGCTTTCAGCAATGGATTACCCTTACCCTTTTATGTTATTAACTTTTGTTCTAGACTGAATTTATTATAAGTATTTTAAGTATGCTCTACCTAGAATAGATATCTAAGTATATAAAGTATATCTGTGTATTAGAATATCTACTATTTCACACTCTCTTCGGAGCAGTGCATATCTGTACCATGTACACGATCAAAATGAAATAAAGAATTATTATCACACATTCATTGTTGTGGTTGCTGGTCCTACGGGATGCGGAAAATCTTACTTTGTAAAAAAATGTATTCAACATTTGGCTCAAATGGTGGATACACCCATTGTAGAAGTAGTTTGGCGTTATGCCGAGTAGCAACCACTCTACGACGAAATTAAAAATCCAACAGTTCATGTTAAGCAAGGCCTACCACAACTTGAAGACTTTTCTCCACACTGTGGATCAAGGCTTGTGTGCATTGGCAAGTGGTAGTGAATTCAATGAAGGATTCCTACGGGAGCTAATTCTCTTATGCAGTTATTCTTTTTCTTTTTTATTTGGGGTCAAGTTACTATGGTTGTTTGGGTCGTATTCTACGTCTTTATAAATGTAATTCAACAGCAACAAATAAAATACAATAACTAACAAAACACATGGCGCCTCCTAGCAACACCAAAAGCACCAGTCATGCCATGGCCCAGTACCGGGAAGCCGTGGAGCAGGATTCACGTGGACTTTACGGGAACCGTTGCAAGGAAACACCTTCCTGATAACTGTCGACTCCTACTCCAAGTGGACAGACGAGTGGTGTCAGCCATGACCTAAACAGTAGTGATTCGCCACCTGCGCTCACTCTGGGCAACACACAGGTTACCCGATACCCTAGGGTGGGTGCACCAGTAATGGGCACCTTCTCATGTAATATAAGCTTATCTTGGCCTCCTGTGGTAGGAATGGAAAGCAAACTGCATTGTGTTGCCATCTAGTGTCTGTTCTATGTAACTACAGTGATTGAAAATATTTGTTGTTGGTATGTTGGTGGCAGTGAAAATAAGTTCTACTTCCTGTCAATGGTGGCTCACATTAGAAGTCTGAGTAAAGTTCATGCAGGTATTTTTATATTTGCCTGTATGTAATGCATCAAGGGTTAGTACAAATGTAACTTTATGTAGCAGTTAATTAAAAATACGTCAATTTTATTATCAATTCAGTATATTCTTAGAAGTTGTAAGCATAATGGAGTTTGAGGGGAGGCCCATTACTGAAACACAAACGTGGCCAAAATTCAGAGATGGGCATACTTCGTGCCCATTAAAAAACAGTGTTTTTAGTAATGGGCACTTTGAAACTTCAGCATGTATTACTCTGTATTATGCCTAGTCTTAGTGCAGTTGACTTAGATTTGACAATATGTTCCTCTTCTTTCCTATTGTAGGCTAAACCACTTTTGATTACTGAAATGGCAAAGGTGGGTTAAGGTACGCCTAAGCCCAAAAATCAGTCACGTAACTTTTTTCAGTATACTGGAGAGTCGGTTACAGCTGCAGTACAAGCAGTCCAGGAAAAGACCATGAGCCAAAAGCAAGCAAGCAAGACTTATGGTGTGCCTAGAGCAACTTTGCAAAGGAAGTTGAAAGCAGAGAATCCAACAGTGAGGAAGATGGGTCCTAATACTGTCCTATCTACAGAGGAGGAGGAGGTTCTAGAAAAATGGCTCATAGCTATGTCTAGAAAGGGGTTCCCTGTCCATTGCCGAAATCTGTTAAACACAGTTAAAAGATTGTATTGGAAACAAGGCCCGATGAAAATCCTTTCAAAAACACAGTTAAAAAGATTGTATTAGAAACAAGGCCCTATGAAAATCCTTTCAAGGATGGCAGACCTGGGAGGACTTGGTTCGCTAGTTTTTTAAGGCACCACCCTAAACTTAAAGAAAAGCATGCCGAGAGTATTACCAAGGCACGGGCCAGTGTCACAAAAGAGGGAATCGAGCGCTGGTTTAATGAAGTCACAAATTATTTGACTGAGGAAGGTTATTAGGACATAATGCAGAACCCGGAAAGAATATTTAATGCTGATGAATCTGGTTTCATGTTATGCCCCAAAACAGACAAAGTTATTGGTTGTACCGAGAGGATCAATGGTGAAGATTTTTATAAGGAGGTATTTGACGAATCCGACGTAATGAAAATGAAACTGTTACCAAGTTAATACAAAAATGCCCCTAGACCAAAAAAAAAAATACTGTTCCAACACAAGCTCTCTACAGAGAGCCAACAAACTTACCTACCAAGAAGTCAAGACCATTTACATATATTCAAAAGAAAACTGTAGCTTCAATGTTGTCGGATATTCCTTCATAATCAGTAGCTTTACTACCTTCGCATTCAGTGATACCGGACGACGGTGCTAATATTAGTAATAGTGACAGTTAGCCTCTAATTCGTGAAACAAGTGAAATCGGTGTGCAATGTGAACTTGGCTGTGAAACATTACGTACCAATAACATCAATAACGCCAGTGATAGTGATATGCATGACAGTGACACCTCTTCATTGGATGAGTCGTTTCAAGTAGATTCTGATGATAATGCGTCTAGTAGTGATAGTGATGACAGTAATTACACGTGTGACGAAAAATACTATCTAACTTCCGCGGTCTTTTTAGTGTTTTATACTTCAATTATTGAGCTATTCAATCTTTGTCAGCAATGTGGTTCGAAGATAAGGGAGCGAAATTCGTGGTGTATGGGGACTTGATTGAGTGTATTTAATAAGTGCATTAATGGTCACAAAATAATATGGCATTCACAATCAATGAAAAATAAACAGCCCAATGGAAACGTTTTCGTAACATCAGCAATTGTGCTCTCTGGCATAAGCTACAGTGCTTTTTCCAGTGTTGGGAAGTCTCTATGTACATTTTGTGTATCTATTACCTATACCTAGATACCTTTTAAAATAAATACCTTTACCTGTATCTAGGTATTTTATTTTGAAGTATCTGCGATTATCAGATACAAGATACTTTTTTTCAACATTCCACGGAAAAGTAAAATAGACACGTTTTAATCGTTACCACATTTGAAAAACGAATGCAGCGTCCCATCATAACTGTAAGTACATGCAATCTATAGACAGATTTTGAAACTAGCTATTACGAGCCGGCCGAATAGTCGACTACTTTTAATCTGGAGGCCATTGGAGCGAGTTTGCATTTTATAAGAAGAATGGAGCGAGTTTGTATTTTGTAAGAAGAATAAGAGTGAAGTTATAAAAGAAAAATGTCATCGTCGGCGAACGGGTCGGATGCAGACACTGATATTGATTTTGACGATGTTTCAAAATCAAGTGACGAGATTGATAGTCAGAAAGCCCCGTTGCCGATAATTCTCAATGGAGATCTATTCAAAATAACATCGACTCCTCAGCAAGCACAGTGCGTAAGCATAGACGAACGCCTTGCAGGTCTAGCCTAGTTTCCAAGCTGATCATGACATTTCACTTTCAGCATCAAATGATGAAAACGTAAATATACACCTAAATTAATCTGACGATAGCGACGATAACATTCCGCTCGCCGTTTTAATTTCACAGAATGCAGCACTGTAATGTAATAAGTAAGTATTCTTATTATCCCCCTTGTGAAAATGTACTATTCAAAATGAATAGTTTTTTCGTTTTACTATTGAAAGTGAATAGTATTTATAAATTTACTATTGCCGGCCAATAGTATTTTGTTTGAAGTGTTAAAAATGAAAAATTGTTTTGCTTTACTATTGACAGTGAATAGTTTTTATAAATTTACTATTGCCTGCCAATAGTGTTTCGAGTTTTTTTCATTTTACTATTGAGAGTGAAAATGATTATGATTTTACTATTGTGGTAGAATAGTATTTTTATTTACTTTAGAACAAACTTAATCATTTATATTTCACTATTGAGAGCAAGTAGTTGTTGAATGTACAGCCTCACTCTTCGGGATCAATAGTTGTAGTTTTCAAGAGTGAATAGTAGTTATAAGCTTACTTCTTTGCTTAATGTTTTCAATTTTTATTATTTAAATTGGTCTTCAATTTACCTTCTTCAGACTGAAAAGTTGTGTGATTGTGTGTATGAATAAAACTATTTATTATAATATGTATTAATTTTTTCATACAATATTATTATTAATATTAATCATGTCATCTTTTGCCAATATAATGTTGTCTGTAAAATGTTAATAATTGGATGAGCGTAGCGAGCGTAGCGAGCGAAGCGAAGATTCCATTTCACTACACTGGAGAAAAAAAATCCGGAATGTTTTTTTTTCTTTTTTTTCTGTATTATTGTGTGTCTGTTAGCACGATTCCGGCTAAACCGATACTCCAATTGCGATGAAATTTTATGGAGGCCTTCGAAATCTCTGAACCAAGAGCTGCCACGTTTTTGAGCGCAATCGAAAAATTATTTCTCATTAAAATCGCAATTTTACGATTTTTTACGATTTAAAAAAATTTCTTCGACTTATAACACCTACCGTCCGTATCCGATTGTAATGATTTTTTGAAAGAACTTTTATTTAATGAATAATATATTTGTAAAATTTGAGCGCAATCGAAAAATAATTTTTCATGAAAATCACAATTAGGATTTTTTTCATTTTTAAACATTCTTTGACTTATAACACCTACCTGCTTTATCTGATTGTAATGATTGTTTCACAGAACCTTAATTTTATGAATTAATATTATTCGTGTGAAATTTGAGCGCAATCAAAAAATAATTTTTCATGAAAATCGCAGTTTTTCGTTTTTTTATTTTTTTATTTTACATTTCTTCGACTTATAACACCTACATGCTTTCTCCGATTGTAACGATTTTTAATTGAGAACAGCCTAATTTGTATTGTTCAACATGCGATGAGTGATATTGTTGAAATATGTTATTTATTTATTTATTAAGTTTGCCATACTGGAAGTTTCATATTTTTCTGCTATTTTGTTGGCTACACTGGCTAGAAGCGCAGCATCATCACAAGCATCACAAGCAAGGCATCAATGGCGTCGCCGGCGAGCTCGACGAGATGACAGTTTAGTTTCTTAATTGTTTTAATATTCTATTCATACGTGTGCTATTTTATTTTACTGTAATTGAGAAGTGCTATAACTTATTATGAGTGTTGGTGATCGTAAATGCCCTTATGGCGAACTTCTGCGATAGTTTTGCCGCGTTTCCGCGAGTGTTATTAGAATGCCAAGACGTCTGTTGTGTTGGCGTGTTGCGACTAGGAACTTCAAACTATTGCCGAAAAGATTCTTCACGTTACGAGTTCCTACAAATTGCATAATATGCTGGATCTTAAAGGTAAGAGCTACTTTAAAAGCCTAATGACAAGTGAGGGTGTAGGCCCCAGGCCCCTAGGCCTAGGCCCTAGCCCTTGCCCTAGCCTACCGAGCGAGCGGCACAGTGGGTCTTGGCAAACGACAGTGTTGCAAACAGAACTGGATACATTCAGGCACTGCATACCCGCACACTGTCGTTCGCAGTTCAATTCATTTTCATTATATGTTGCAAAAAACAACAATAACAAATAATCAAATGTTGCCACATGCCATAAATACGATTATTGTATCAATGTGACTGCTAGGGTAGACACATGGTTCTATGCTCTAGGCCCCGAGGCTTCCTTTTTGGGTAGGTGCTAGGGTCTAGGCCTAGTCCTAGAAATTAAGCGCGAATAATAGTTGTTCTCTGCCTAGGCTACTCCTAGTGGCAAGGCCCTAGGTAGGCCTATAGGTAGGCCTAGCCTAGGCCTAGTTGGCCATGCTCTCGCCACGCGTAGGCCTGTCACCAAGATTAGCAAGCTAGCCTCCCTTGCCAAGATTTGTAAAACATACGCGCTTCGCGCCCCCCTCTCCCCCTAACCTTGGATTTTCCCCTATATCACAGTGTTAAAAAGTGGGGGCAAGCCTAGCCCCTACCAACCGAAGAAGTGCCCCCAAGATGATATTCTAGAAAAGTATTTCTTTTTCAAATGCCTAGGCCTACTATTTTCTTAGCCTAGGGCCTAGGTATAGGCCTACCGATTTCCTAGACTATGAATGTATCTAGGTATAGGTAATAGATACACAAAATGTAATAGAGACTCCAACACTGGAAAAAGCACTGTAGCTTATGCAGAGAGCACAATTGCTGATGTTACAAAAAACGTTTCCATTGGGCTGTTATTTTCATTGATTGTGAATGCCATATTATTTTGTGACCATTAATGCACTTATTAAATACACTCAATCAAGTCCCCATACACCACGAATTTCGCTCCCTTATCTTCGAACCACATTGCTGACAAAGATTGAATAGCTCAATAATTGAAGTATAAAACACTAAAAAGACCGCGGAAGTTTAGATAGTATTTTCGTTGTTGTGTTCAGTACCTCCTGGAACATCTAGGCCTAGGACTTAGGGCTAATTGGAGGTTCGGAATAATCAGTGATTAATGCCAGTGTCCAGTAACATGTTTATTCGCAGGCGGCGAGCGACAGACAGTGCCACGCCCAAGGTACAGTTAGGAATAACGGTTATAACCACCGCCAGCTGGATACCTCAAACAAAGTACATCCACGGCCTGGTGGACCACATATTCAAATACATAACATTTCTCCCCTTTAACAGTGGCACAGGTCCCACTCACATATTCAAATAACAAAAATAGTTTTTTCTACCTGAGAACTAGTCATGAAAAAAATAAATGTAACCAAAACCAAAAATATACATGATACATAGTACTTGAAACAAAAGATTTACAATTTCTTACATGCGCTAGGTATCTGGGTTTAGTTACCCTACAACAGTTTATTAATTTACAAATTTAATCGTTGTGGAGCCTTCCTACTCCGATCGGACCTTCTAAGGGTCGGAGTGGTGTCAATGGTACCTTTTCCAGGGCTAAGCCTAGGTGGTGACACGTTACCTTGAGTTGGACTGGCTGCAGGAGTGTGACCAGTTATTTTTGGTGACACTACTGTGGGCCTTTCGACATACACAAGTTTCTCAGGCTCTGGTGGAACAACTACCACCTCTTGGTACTTAGGACTTTTCGGGTGATGTAATAAGGAAAGCCTCAGATGATCTGCATGTACCATCTTAATATTTCCGTTTATGTCAACCAGATAGGTTACTGGACTAACTTTTAATTTTATTACTCCAGCTTGCCATTCTTCATCGCTAGATTGATTCCCCCACGCTTTACAAGTACTTTATCGTTTTCTACAAAGCATCTATTTGGCGGATTTCTCTTTAGTTTGATTTGTGTGTTACCAAATCATTTTGCCTCTGCAGAGTTGTCCCCAAATTTGGTTTTAGCATTTCTAATTTGGTTCTAGGCTTAAACTTAAGCATTATCTCCGCTGGTGACATCTTTGTCACAGAGGTAGGTACATTTCTAAAATGAAAAAGGAAGTATCTAACCGATGCTGTAGACTACGATCAGCGTTGTGGAATTTACCCTTTTTGCTTCGATACCAAGCTTGGACAAGGCTTGTTTAAGAGTTTGCACACTCCGTTCGGCTAAAACCGTTAGAGGTAGGATGGTAAGGTGGACTATGGCACAATGTAATGCCGTTTGACTGACAAAAGTGACTGAATTCCTCTGACGAAAAAGGCGGTCCATTGTCCGTGACTATGGTTTCAGGAAATCCAAACACTGTGATAACCGATCTCAGTTTTTCGATAACTTTAGATGCGGTAGTAGACGCCATTGGCCACGCTTCTAAACACTCTAGAATAACTGTCAACCAAAAACTAATATCATAGTCCCATCCTTTTTGCGAAATCGAGGTGTACTCGTTGCCATTGCTTAGTTGATGCAGGCCAATTATGTAATGGTACCTCTCTAGCAGCACCCTTAGATAGTTGACATGCCTCGCATGACATTACAATTTCTTCAATATTGTCATCTAAACCCGGCCACCGCATCTGCATTTGCAATATCTTTTCCCTTCCGATATGAGATTTCATAGCGATAGGCGCTTAGGATAATGGCCCAGCGCTGCAATCTAGCAGCAGCTAAAGGTGGTATACCCTTTTTTGATCCCAAAATAGTTGTTAATGGTTGATGGTCTGTTAATAATACAAAATTATTTCCATAAAGGTACTTGTGGAATTTCTGAACCCCAAAGATTATCCCAAAAGCTTCCTTTTCGACCTGGGCATAGGCTTGCTGTGTTTTGCTAAGAGTTGAGGAAGCAAAACTTACAGGTCTTTCTACACCATCAATTCGGTGAGATAGGACTGCCCCAACCCCATACTGGGATGCATCGCAAGTCAAAACGATAGGCTTAGTAGGGTCAAATGGAACTAGTACCTGATTTTGTAACAATAACTGTTTACTTTTTCAAATGCACTCTGGCATTCCTTCGTCCACACCCATGTTTTCCCTTTTTCTAATAATAGATGCAAGGATTTTACTCAGAGGCTAGATTTGGTAAAAAATCTATGATAAAAGTTGAGTAACCCTAGGTAGGATTGCAGTTGAGTTACGTCTTGCGCGTGTGGAGCACTACAAATGGCCTCCATTTTCCCTGTCATGGGATGTATACCAGTTTCATCTATTTCATGTCCCAAATATTCTACACTTGGGCTAAAGAAAACACATTTCGAAAAGTTCACCCTAAAATTGTGTTTCTCCAAACGGGCAAGCACAATTTTCACAATACGTTTATTTTCTTCAAAATCTTTCCCTGATATTATTATGTCATCTATGTGACACCTCACCCCCTTTATCCCACACAACACTCTATCCATCACCGATTGAAAAATGGCTGGCGCACTCGACACGCCATACGGGAGTCTGGCCATATTGTACAGACCTAGGTGGGTGTTTATGGTAAGTATTGACTTAGATTCCTCAGAAATTTTTAACTGTTGATATGCGTTGGATAAATCCAAAATAGTGAAAACTTTTCCCCCCGCTAAGGATGCAAAAATATCATCCAACCTGGGCAAGGGGTAATGCTCAGTTTCCACACATTTGTTCACTGTTACCTTGTAATCAACACATAATCTTATGTCCCCTGTACCCTTCTTCGGTACTATCACCAAAGGCGATGCCCACGCACTATGTTTTACAGGGATAATTACACCTTTTTTCTCTAATTTCCCTAACTCGGCTTCGACAGCCTTGGTAAGTGCATAAGGCACGGTATAAGGTTTGTGAAATATAGGAATAGAGTTCTCCTTTAAGACAATATTTGCCTCAAAACCTACAATTTCATTTTTACTGGTTTCATCAAAGACCGATGGAAACTCTGACCGTAACTGTTCAATTTCTTTATCAACATTCCGTTGAACACAGTTCACTACTTGCAATGATTTTATCATACTACTTGCAGACAGACTTGAGCGCCACAATGGAGCTATCACATCAAGCCAACTTCTACCCAATAAGGGTGGAAAATTGGTTACCTTGGCAACAATTAGGGGTAATTTATGCAACCTATTTTTCCCTTGCACTTTACACTAACTGACCAATCACGTTCAAGCGTTCTCCAAGAACTGATTTTAATTGACATCCGTCGGACACATTTTATTTTACTAAAGTTCTCGTGATAGGTACACTCGGATATTATCGAACTTGCTGCTCCCGTATCTACTTCCATTTCTAATGACATACCTTCAATGGTAACGGGTACCAATAGTGGCTGATCGATCTTTCCGATAACCTCAAACTTTTTGATAACATCTTCTTCGGATGCAGAACTAGACAGTTCCTCGGCCTCCGAAGTTGACTGTTCGTTCACGTGCTTTACATTTTGGATTTACGGCACATTTTGCTATGTGACCTGACTTTTTACACACAAAGCACTGCCAAGATGCTGCAGGACACACACTGGCATCATGTGTTAACGACCACATCGCTTACATTGACTTACTTTTGACTCGGAGTGTCTGGACTTCGTACTGGTGGACTTACCGGTACTTGACTTGACGTCATACCCACGACTTGATGACTTGTGGTCAACCCCTCTACTTGACTTATAACGGGCTGTTTGATGGTTAGAGTAAACCTTGTTTACGTCCCTGTATGGCTGAAGCACCTTTGCATTTGCCTCCGCCAATTCGTAACTTTTTGCCATTGCAACAACTTTGTGGAATGTTAGTTCCGGCTTTTCCAGCAACTGTTTTTGGAACCCCTTATTCCGAACTCCACACACAAACTTGTCTCTAAGCGACTCCTCCAGACTAGCTGGGAACTCACACGAGTTTGCCAAGTGTGTCAGTTCTACTAAGTAATCAGACATTGATTCCGTTCACCTGATTACGCTGATGGAATTTAAAACGTTCAAGAATGATGGATATTTTGCGGTGCAAAATGCTCGGACAACTTCTTCACTACACGCTTGAAATGTCAAAGTTTTAGGCTTTACTGGACACATAATCTCTTCAACAAGTGGTATGTTTCTGGACCAATTAAGGTTATTAATTGGTTCACAGATTCATTTTCACCAACCTGGTTTACGGCAATGTAGTTTTCCAATCGTTCCAAATAATCTTCAACCAACTCCTGGACTTATCAAATTCTTGAATCTGTCCAAGTACACGACTACATGCATTTTTGACTACAGGTTCCGTCGGCGGCGCCATATTTTCTTGATTCACTAAGCAAGATAGACTGTGCTAGGCTAGGCTAGGCTCGGACAGTGGCTAGGGCCTAGGCCTAGGCTAGACTGACGTGACTGGGATGGCAGACTTCACTTACTTACACACTGATTTCCACTTTACTTACGTAAAAACATCGTTTCACGTCCACTACATCGTCGCCAAAATCTTGTTGTGTTCAGTACCTCCTGGAACATCTAGGCCTAGGACTTAGGGCCTAATTGGTAGGTTCGGAATAATCAGTGATAATGCCAGTGTCCAGTAAACATGTTATTGCAGGCGGCGAGCGACAGACAGTGCCACGCCCAAGGGACAGTTAGGAATAACGGTTATAAACCACCGCCAGCTGGATACCTCAACAAAGTACATCCACGGCCTGGTGGACCACATATTCAAATACATAACATTCGTCACACGTGTAATTACTGTCATCACTATCACTACTAGACGCATTATCATCAGAATCTACTTGAAACGACTCATCCAATGAAGAGGTGTCACTGTCATGCATATCACTATCACTGGCGTTATTGATGTTATTGGTACGTAATGTTTCACAGCCAAGTTCACATTGCACACCGATTTCACTTGTTTCACGAATTAGAGGCTAACTGTCACTATACTAATATTAGCACCGTCGTCCGGTATCACTGAATGCGAAGGTAGTAAAGCTACTGATTATGAAGGAATATCCCGACAAACATTGAAGCTTGTTTTTTTTTT
>JAMZAV010008040.1:0-28373 GCA_024449915.1 Sweltsa coloradensis | reverse complement strand
GTAGTATCACTAGAATAGGAATAAATACCTAACACTCACAATATACACGAGTCCTCGCACACGCCAGGTCTAATTAAATTGATTTAGTCTAGCTAAACCTACATAAAAAATGTCCCAGGGGCGTAAAGTTAAACCCTACATGCTACAATTATGCCTAGGCTCTGAGGCTTAGTTTCTTGAGAACAGTTTGAGCAGCTTTCTGTCAGGTTTTGTGTTGATTCTTCTGTAGGCCTAGGCCTATGGTTAAATAGCTGCACCCCTAGGCCCTGGCCACTTTACTTTGTATAAGAACCGAATCCAGTGACATGGGCAACAATGCATTATTAATTTTAGTAGACACTAGACACCATCTAGACACTACTGACTCTCCTGACAGGCATAGGCAAACAGATAAGACCTAGGTCAAACAAAAAAGGTTCCTAGGCCAGAGGCCTACGCCTAGGTAGGGCCTAGGCCTAGCTGCCTTCCTGGCGATATCAAATCTAAATCTACCCCAATTTCAGTGAATGTGGACCAAGGCCTCGGTTAAGTAGGGTCTATCCATGATGAGTCCGATTTCAAATTTTTGCATGTGCAAAATACCAAAATGAAAACAATACGACTTCGTCCGCTAGGTTCTATCTGCCACATGATCTGTCAACTGTCATGATGCAGTATAGGCCTACTACTCAGTCACAACTTCAGACCTTCCACAGATATGTCTAGCTGGACCAAGGACAATTGGCTATTACTTATCGGCCAAGGTTCAGGTTTGTGTCTAATTACACACTGTTTGCATTAGTAAATAAATGTAGGGTAACAGAAAAACTTTTTATCTATCCATTCACTGCTTGGACCAGTCTGCCGCGCCATTCCCTCTCATGGGGTCTGCCAGGAAAACTGTAAAATATAACATATTGGGAACTGGACTTTAAGCAGCGGTTTTGTTATTCAATTAATTAACCAAACTGGGAACTGTAACTGTCAATCAACACGACTATCTATAGAGTACATGTATTCAGTGATAGAATTGCCCTAACGTGCATTCCATGTTTTCATTAAAAAATTCACTAAGGTTCCTTTGCAAATTTGTCGATTAAGGGTCCGACTCGATAATTATATTTTCTTGTAGAATATTAAAAAGGGGGTTCTTCCATTGACAAATAACCAATGCATTGTGAAATCGGGTGGAAATCAAGTCTTTTACAGAAAGTTATTCGAATTGGAACAGGACTATTGGTTGGAGTTTTGTTATTCAATTAATGAACCAAACCGGGAACTGTCACTGTCAATCAACACGACTATCTTTAGAGTTCATGTTACCGGTGATAGAATTGCCCTAACGTGCATTCCAGTTTTCATTAAAAAATTCACTAAGGCGCTAACCCCTTTGCAAATTTGTTGATTTTGGGTCCGACTCGAAATTAATATTTTCTTTGAGAATATTTATAAGGGAGTTATTTTATTGACAAATGAACTATTTATTGTGAAATCGGATAGAAATTGAGTCATTTACAGTAGGTTAATCGAATGGGAACTTTACTATTGTTAGGGGTTTTGTTATTTAATTAAAGAACAAAACCGGGAACTGTCTTTGTCAATCAACACGTCTATCTATAGAGTACTTATAGCCAGTGATAGAATTGCCCCAACGTGTATTCCATGTTTTCATTAAAAAATTCACAAAGGCTAACCCCTATGCAATTTTGTCGATTATGGGTCCGACCCGATATTTATATTTTCTTGTAGAATATTAATAAGTGGATTCTTCCATTGACAAATAACCTATTCATTGTGAAATCGGATAGATATTGAGTCATTTACAGTAGGTTAATCAAATGGGAACTGGACTTTTGGTAGCGGTTTTGTTATTCAATTAATGAACCAAACTGGGAACTGTCACTGTCAATCAACACGACTATCTATAGAGTACATGTAACCAGTGATAGAATTGCCCTAACGTGCATTCCATGTTGCATCCATGTCCATATTTGATTCATTCATTAAATGCATTATCAAACACTTTCATAAGATATCTCACTCAATAACACAACTTTGTGCATTTTCTACAATTCTATTCCATGTTATTTTATTACTAGGAAACGCTCTGTTGGACGCGTTGATAAGCGAGCACGTGCTATAGCTCTAGACCCACATTGCAATTTATTAAAATTGTAAAATTTGCGACGTTCGCTGTCCACGGGGCCATGTTTCCAATATTATTTATTATTGCCAATGTAGGCCTATTTGGGTAAACCTTTAATTTGTGGATAAAATCCACCGCCATCTAGAGGACCTTGACATCATTTCTTTGGGAAAACGTAACAAATAATACACTGCTTCCTCGATAGTATTTTGATCACTTCTAGGTGGCAGTGCATAGTGCGAACCTCGTGCGAGTTTTCGTTGCCATGGTAACGTTACTTTTGTTATAATGTAATTTCCATCTACACTACTTATCGGATCAAGATAAAATTAACATATTCGTGACCGGACGGACATTCTAAATGATTTGGCCACATCAGATTTTGTCGCCGTTTAGTTTTTAAAAAAAACTTTCGATTTACTTTAATGTAACTTTGTAACTTTTTGAACGATTTTGCCACAAAACCTATGGCATTCAATCCAGATCGAAGCTTGCGGATGGTCCAAATTTCAACTCGATCCGAACCTCCGTTCGACCGCTATCATGAGCCGAAAAAGCTGCGCGACTTTCCGTTGCCATGGTAACGGTAGTTTGTTATAATGTAATTTCCATCTACACTACTTATCGGATCAAAATAAAATTAACATATTCGTGACCGGACGGACATTCTAAATGATTTGGCCACCTCAGATTTTGTGTCCGTTTAGTTTGAAAAAAAAACTGTCGATTAACTTTAATGTAACTTTTTAACTTTTTGAACGATTTTGCCACAAAACTAATGGCATTCAATCGAGAACGAAGCTTGTGGATGGTCAAAATTTCAACTCGATCCGAGCCTCCGTTCGAACGTTATGGCGAGACATACAAACAAACAAAAAAAAAAAAAAAAAAAACAGTGACTAATTTTTCCGGCAGAGTCAAGTGGAAACGCTCGCTTCGCTCGCTTAATTACCAGTTTTATCTTCTATTTATTAAACAACTGCACATTACACCAGGATTACTTTTGAAATTGGTGCGAATTTTGATAGATACACCTTTTACACCTCCTCAAGAGATAGGTGCAAAAAGTGTAAAAGTTGTAATTACCCCCTGGACAAAAGAACACGTCTTTGGAAGAAATATTGTAATTACACCTGGACAAAAGAACGCATATTTCTTCAAAAGTGCAAAAGGTGTAAAAATTGATGGACAAAAGAACAGACCTCGTGTCGTCTGCAAAAGTAATAATCTGTCCACTTGTTAATAGGTTACATAAGTCATTTATATAGATGTTAAATAAGACTAAGAATAAAAGTTGTACAAAATTTTTGGATGAGCGTAGCGAGCGAAGCGAAGATTCCATTTCACTACACTGGAGAAAAAAATCCGGAATGTTTTTTTTTTTTTTTTGTATTTCATTCATTCATTCATTTGTATTTCATCGCAATTGGAGTTATGGTTTAGCCGGAATCGTGTTCACAGACACAAAAATACAACAAAAAAAAAGAAAGAAAAAAAACAAAAAACATTCCGGATTTTTTTCTCTAATGTAGTGAAATGGAATCTTCGCTACGCTCATCCAATGAAAACCGCAATTTTACGATTTTTTTCGATTTTTAAATAAATTCTTCGACTTATAATCCTGTCAAATAAGATCGTATATTGACGTTTGGAGGAAAAAATTGCGATGTCGCTGAATTTTTGCAGAGACCTTCCTTATATAATACTTATTAACATACTAAAACTCCCCTACAATCGGACTGGAGCTTCGGCCGCCATATTGGAAAATGGCGGCCAAAAGGTGTTTGTTGACGAATATCTCCAAATTGGTTTCAGATAGACAAAATATCTCAATAGCAAAAATATTCCCCATTTAATTCCCTACAAAACAGGTGTCTGCTATAGTTTTGGTAGGGGCAAAGGTTACGTCACAAAGTCGTGGTTTATATGTTGCTTATTGGAGTACCAGCTAATTTCCGAATTTTCACGCCCAGCATCAAACAATGCCCAGTAAATCCGTAAGAAATCGATTTAAATGCAAAAGGATTTTTGTACGGGGTTCATGAAAGCTTCCATTAGTATTTTTTTTAAAACAGTTTTGCGAAATCGAATTTTGCATTTACCCGTAATTTGGGTTTTTCCATTGTTGGCATTTCCTCAAAAATGCCCTTTTTGACTGTCCATTATTAAGCACTAAATAGCATTGGAGGAAAAATTCTTCCTATGCACATTGAAATGACTCAAATAATGATCCGATTACAACCAAAGTTTAAATCCAATATGGCTGCTAATTCCTAATATCCAAAACATCAAAGTGAATTATGTAACAAAAAGAGTGTAAAAACAGCACGAAAACAGTATTCATATTGTGAATATTAGGAATTAGCAGCCATATTGGATTTAAACTTTGGTTGTAATCGGATCATTATTTAAGTCATTTCAATGTGCGTAGAAAGAATTTTTCCTCCAATGCTATTTAGTGCTTAATAATGGACAGTTAAATATGGCATTTTTTAGAAAATGCCAACAATGGAAAAACCCAAATTCCGGGTAAATGCAAAATCCGATTTCGCAAAACTGTTTTTTTTAAATACTAATGGAAGCTTTCATGAACCCCGTACAGAAATCCTTTTGTATTTAAATCGATTTCTTACGGATTTACTGGGCATTGTTTGATGCTGGGCGTGAAAATTGGGAAATTAGCTGGTACTCCAATTAGCAACATATAAACCACGATTTTGTGACGTAACCTTTGCCCCTACCAAAACTATAGAAAACACCTGTTTTGTAGAGAATAAAATGGGGAATATTTTTGCCATTGGGATATTTTGTCTCTCTCAAACAAATTTGGAGATATTCGATAACAAACACTTTTTGGCCGCCATTTTCCAATATGGCGGCCGAAGCTCCAGTTCGATTGTAGGGGAGTTTTAGTATGTTGATAAGTATCATTTAAGGAAGGTCTCTGCAAAAATTCAGCGACATCGCAATTTTTTCCTCCAAAAATTCTTATTTGACAGAATTATTATAACATCTACATGCTTTATCCGATTGTAGTGATTTTTTCACAGAACCTTAATTTTATGAATTAATATATTCGTGTGAAATTTGAGCGCAATCGAAAAATTATTTCTTATGAAAATCGCAATTTTACGATTTTTTAAATTTTTAAAACATTCTTCGACTTATAACACCTACATGCTTTTTCCCATTGTAAAGGTGCGTTTACAGTATCGCGTTTGGTGCGCCGCGACTTGAGCGCAGCCAATCTGAGAACTGGGTTGTCAAAACAAACCGCCACTGTCACGGCAACCCAGTTCTCTGATTGGCTGCGCTCAAGTCGCGGCGCCCCAAACGCAAGATGTAAACGCACCTTAATGATTTTTTCACATAACCTTAATTTTATGAATTAATATATTCGTGTGAAATTTGAGCTTGATCGAAAAATTATCTATTATAGAAATCGCAATTTTATGCTTTTTTCGTTTAAAAAAAATTACGCTCATCCATCAACGCGGCGGGACTTAAGCGTTTTCCTAGTAATCATATTGGATAGGCTACAAAATTATGTTTGTACTTGGTTTGTATTTGTAATGAATTTTAAATTAGGCGCCAGCACTGCCGCCTGGAATCTGGACCCGCATTTTGGCGGTGGGGGTGGAAGATGTGATGTGATGGGACGCCATTGCTTAAAAACTCTGGAAACTTTTCGGAAATTTGGTTGGTTTTTTAATAATGGCGTATTCCATTGGCCGCACTGAGTGCGCATGCAGTTCGCACTGAAAAGTCACGGTGACGTCATTGCACTCGCCGAGTGCTGCACTAGTGCAGTCCCCAATGGAATACAGAATTATCAAAAATAGTGCAAACATGGCGTCCTTTTCAGACGCTGATCAGCTGAAGGAAGTAAATAAAAGTGACAATAAAATAGGCCTACCTTATCAAAGCATGGACTTAGAATAGTAACTGAATCAAAGGGCCCGACAACAAGAACTTTATTCAAAACGAAAACGATTTTTAAACAAATTATTAGACGCCTTACTTCGGCATAATCATGATTCTTGGCTACACGGAGTAGCTATAAGCCTAGGCCCAAGCTCTAGGCCTAGCCAAAGCCAAGGTTCTAGCTCTAGGCCTAGCCTAGGCCCTAGCTCTAGGCCTAGCCTTTGGGCTTAGCCGCTTATAATGGTGCGTTATAAACCCAAAGCCCTAGCTCTAGGCCTAGTCCTATCAATAACATACATACATACTCGTCAGAATAGCTGCTAATTAAACGACATCGTAAATTATGAAACTCTATATTATTGTATTGTTCACTTCGTTTGAGTTTAGCATATTATAATAACTAATCTTCTTCATTGCTGTTGTCTGACGTTTCCATATCTCCAACAACAAAAACAAATGTCCCGCGTCAAATATTGCACTCGATTTGTCGCACTGACCCTTGAAGCCAGTGCGCCTCAGTGCGGGTTTTTACGCACTCGCCGAGTGCAGTGCGTCCAATGGAACACGCGAAAGTTCACGTAATGCGAACTCAAATTCCCAATGGAACATGACAATCGCACTCAGTGCGCACTAGTGCGGCCAATGGAATACGCCATAAGGTAAGCTATGAAAAATTGTGGTGTGTATTGCGAAAACACCTTATTGGTTTAGGTACTATAGGGGTTTAATATCAATGGGTTTAGGTTAATATCGTTTGACCGTACTAGCTTACTTTTAAGACGTACCCTAGGCCTAGGGGCTAGGTACTGTAGGGCTAGGCCTAGGGGTAGCCTAGAATTCATGAATGGAAATTTTGAGGTTAAGGCCGATGCACAATTGCCCGAGACAAGCAAACTGACGGGAACAAATCAAATAAAAAGGACGTTTTCTGGGTAAACCTGTAGTAGAGCGGACGTGGGTATGGCTAATACTCCACCTACAAAACCTTTAACGTCGCTATTTTAATTATAAAGGACTTTCAACACAAAGTACTTTCGCCTAAAATAGCGACGTTAAAGGTTTAGAAGGTACTTTAGATTTAAAACAGCAACGTTAAAGGTTTCGTAGGTGGAGTATTAGCCGCTATAATACCCACGTCCGCTCTACTACAGGTTTACCCGTTTCTGAATTCTGTTCTTGGTCTCATTACTTGGTCTTATTACTTATTGCTTGGTCTCATTACTTGATCTTGGTCTCGTTGAAAATACCACACTAGCCCTAGTGTCATTCTAGAACATGGTCGCCTCGGGAGTTGATCGAAACACTTCCAAATCACGTTGAGTAGGCCTAGGCCCTAGCCAAGTAAGTTATTAAATGTTGGTAATAATAAAAAAATAAATAGTACAGAATCAAATTTAATATGGAAATGGTACGGTATGTAAATACACGTTCCGCCATGATCAAGACCTGAATCTAGTGTGCACTTTCGATTCTTATTCTTTTTTACTTGATTCAATCAGTCTCGATTTGGTGCGTAAACTATTCGGAGCTACTTGTGACGTCACGATGGAACTGGGTGATAGATGACGTAATTCGTGACGTAATCGAGACCAAGACCTAAGGTTTTTCCACTATTCAAAAAGGGGAGGTCCCTAAGTGTGTTAATTAAATTTTGTTTTTCTGCCATATTTGTATTTAATTTATTTAGCATATTAGGCCCCTACTTCGCGTATAAAAGCATCAATCAGCTGATAAAATAGTTTTAGGACGTGAAACATCTTGATTCCGATGGTTCCAGTAACGTACGGAAAGTTAAATTTGGTGATGTTCCCGTTGTTGTTGCCGGGAAGCTTTATTGTGCATCGTGTCGTAAGTTAACATGTGATTCAACTTTCTTCCCGTTATCGTTACCGGGCAATTGTGCATCGGCCTATGTTAGGCCTATATTCTTTATGGTAGTTTTCTCACCATACCCCCTAGGCTAGAGTGGCGAATTATGACTTAAGGTTTATTCGTATTAAGGACGCGACAACCGTTAGGTCATAATGCACCACTCTAGCCTAAGGGGGTTGGGGAGGAGGAGCCCATGCTGGTCAGAACCAGCCACGGGTAAGGGGAGGAAAGGGGTTTCTCACGTCGCGGTCGTCATCGTCTTTGTCATTGTTCGTTGTGTCATTGTCATCGTCGCCGGGGGATCGTCAAGGGAAGGGGGCAAGGTCCCCGACGACGACTGCCAGAGCCCCGCCTCTAGTTTCGGGAGTAAGTCCGCTCTTACTAGCTGATGTTTGCGAGGTGGACTTTTTCTCTTGAATCGCCTTTTACGAGTAGCAGAGCCATGCTCTGGACCAATTCTAGGGGTTGATGCGCCCTGAAACTTAAATAATTTTGGTGCAAGCTAGGGCTAGTGCACCGCAGCCAAGCAGCCGTGCGCTAGAACACTCGGGCACCTTATAGGCCTACTGCAAGCAGAGTTGGGCAACACGGGATGTGATATGAAGTTAAAAATGTCTTAATGGGGGGGGGGGGGGGGCGTTTTTTTCGGTTTGTTGGGGTGCGGTCCAACTTTTTAAAACACTTTTCCACCATTAAAAAACAATCAGAAACCACTTCATATGAGAAATAAATACAAAAGCGAACTCATTATTAACAATTTATTTAGGCCTACATTGTGTTCTTTGAAAATACACAAATATCACTTGAAATACCTAATACAGATTGTTAGCTACGACACTTGACAATTCACTGTTATTATGATCCACCATGTTAGAAGTGATTTACGCTTAGGCCACGCCTCCTTCAATTTTTGGATGAGCGAAGCAAAGATTCTATTTCACTAGGGGGTACATTGGAGTACAAAATCCGTAATGTTTTTTTTTCTTTTTGTAGGCCTTTTTTTTTGTTTTGTTAACCGGCTAAACCGATACTCCAAAAATTGTGATGAAATTTTCTAAAGACCTTTAAAAATCTCTGAACGAAGACTGCCACGTTTTTTAGCCCCAATTAAAAAAATTTTTTCTCATAAAAATCGCAATTTTACGTTTTTTTTTTTAATTTTTTAAAAACTTTCTCCGACTTTTAACACCTAGGCCTACACCTTTATTGGGAACTGTGAGGAATTTTTCACAGAACCTAATTTTAAATGGATTAATATTTTCGTGTAAAATTTGAGCGGCAATCAAAAAGTTATTTCTTATAAAAATCACAATTTTACGATTTTCAGTTTAAAAAGATTACGCTCATCCAACAACGCGCCTGAAAAAGCATTAGCTTCCTAGTAGGCTACTTAGTAGTACCAACCTTTTTCACTTAAATACTCCACCTACAACACCTTTAACGTCGCTATTGCTATTTTAAATATAAATGACTTTGAACATAATTTAGGACTTTCATTTAAAATAGAGACGTTAAAGGTTTTGACATTTTTTGTTGTTACTATATCAGCAAAAACGTGATGATTCAATTTTTGATTTTTTGATTATGTTCTTGTTTAAGGTTTCTTGCAGTGAGTAGGCCTACAACATATCAGCACGGTAGGTCTAGGCCGTGTTGGTGTTACACCTCACTACTTATAAACCTACATTTAACTATAAAACAAAATGAAATGAAACATGTTGGGTGAATTTTTTAATAATATATCATTTGAGGTTGTTTGTTATTGTTTTTTATTGGAGAAAAACAGTGTTTAAATGTTGGCCCGCCCCAACCGAAAAAGTACCGGTTTGGGTAGGGAACCTGACAACACATTAAATTTGGTTGAAGTGAGAGCGTGAGACCATCCTTTCTGGGCAAAAACTTGGGTTGAAACATGCTTAAAATCACTTTCAGGATGTTAGTTACGCCCTACTAGGGTCAGCTATGCAGTTCTCGACCACCTTTTGTCCTTAGCCAATAATTTGTTCTATGTTTTACTAGGGATGTCAACGATAATCGCATATCGATAATATCGATTATCGATATTATCGCGATATGAGTTGCTGCATCGCGATTATCGTACGATATTAATTCCTGGCGATAATCGCGATATTATCGGGCATCTGCTGCTTCAAATTGAATTTAGCGCCAACAGATGTGTTGATACTTCAGTTATCACATGTTGTTGCATCGCCCCAATCACGTAAACTTCTCTACTGCGCATTGCGCAATGGCAGGCGTCAGCTGGCTGTTGCCTAGCAACGACGGGCCCGCTCCCCCCGCCGACCGACCACTCGAAGCTAGGCTCTCTCTCGCTTCAAACCCCTCTTCTCGCCCTGCCGGGGGGTCTGTGGTAGGGTTTTCGGTTGGCGTTTTGGGCCCCTCCGCCAACCAATACCACGCTAGTACAGTGAAGGCGCGCAATTTAAATAGACGCACTGCGAGAAACGTGTTTTATAAAACGCCGATATATCGTGATATGACTGAAGCGACTATATCGGCGCGATATTTTTTGTCCACGATATTATCGCGATATTAATTTTATTTCAGCGCGATTATCGATATGAAATTTTATATCGTTTGACATCCCTAGTTTTACTGTATTTCAGCCATTGTATCTCCGACATAGGCCTAGTTGGGGAAGGTATCAAAACGTTCCGGCAATTGAGGCTGTTCAGGGTAGTGTACCAAAATGTATCTTCATGTTTATACTTTTGGTTGAATCAACTAACAATCAAAGGCTGTATTGAATCAATTCTCGGCCTAGGCTTTTATTTCGTAACCTATTCTCGGGCCGCCCCACGTAACCAATTCTCGACCCGCGGCAAATCCCTGTTAAACTTCGCCGAATATTATCAAAATCAGAAATCGACCCAGAGTTTATAGGCCTACATATTTTTGGGGCAAAACAATCAATAATGAGCAAAATAGAACCATTTTCCGACCACGTACACCCCGGCCCTAAACCTAGGTCGAGAACCAATTTCCTTGCGGTCGAGATCTATTTCGTTCCGTCATGACAGTTGTCCCGTGACTGCCATGCTGATTCAATATTTGAGGTGTAATTATAAGTAAAATAGGGCCTACTAAAAGTAAAAAATATTAACGTTAATACAAAAGTTAAATAGTTTGCATAACTACTTAAAAATGGGGAAGCGTGTGCGGCAAGGGTCGAACCTCACTACGAAGAGGTGGTCAATACCGACTGTTTGACAAGTTCACAAGTAGAGGCCTACATACAATATCAAAAAAAATATCTGGCTTTTCGGTAAATTTATATCTGTCAAAAAGTGTGGTGGATGGCAAATGAGGAGTGTGCAGAAAGGATAGAACCTTTTTTCAATGCTCCAAGCTTTATTAGTGTTATTTATTATATATTTGAATGCTTTGAATAATATGAATTGACTAGGGCTATAAGTTTTGTTTGATTCATGATGATATCATGTTTTGTACAGGTAGGCTATACACTACATTGAAATCCATTGCTTGGCGTTAGTCACGGGGCGAAATGATATAACTTTGTAGGGCACAATGCTGGATGAAACGTCGCTTAGCTCTTCAAGTAGGCTGTATCACAAAACGGTACTTGTTCATTAACGGGATCCCCTCCCATAAAAATGTAGACATTCAGTGAAAACATTTGATTAGACAATCACAACTTCTACATCTATTCCATCTGAGTTTTGGGAGGCCAGGAAAACACAATTATTTTGAACAAAGACTCGAAGATATCCTTATCCGGCTACATACTTGCACCAACGAAACACCTACAGAACCTTTAACGTCGCTATTTTAAATATAAAGGACTTTCAAAACGGAAAAGTACTTTTGTTTGAAATAACGACGTTAAAGGTTTTGAAGGTTCATTTGGGGTTGGTGTCTGTGAACGTCAATGTCAGCTGCACGGCCACGACTGCCCTCATGTAGACCTACGGTACGCGTTCCAATGGACTGTACTCACCTGAGTCACATTGAACTAGTGAGTCTAGTTCACTGTCTCTGAGTCATATTCAACTCCTCGCAAGTTATAATTATTCATTGTTAACAGAAATAACTAAAAAAAACAACGATTTTACAAAAAATTGAGGGGGGTCCAGTTAATGAACAAGTACCCACAAAACTTTTAGGTGTGTAAGGCTTGGCTTGTTTTTATTTCCCAATCATTTTGGATGTGAAATGCTTGGCTGGCTTTTTACAAGTTTTTGTAGGTGTTAGACCTAGGCCTATAATAAAACATCAAAAGAAAGAGTAACTTGAGAATACATAAAAGGGGAGTCAGGTAAGGTTGAACACTACTGAGAAACATAGGTTTTTGAGCACCGGGGTAATATTAACCCCACGCGAGTAATGCAGGGTTAAAGTGTCCTTAAAAAAAATGATCTTGCCAGTTTTTTATCGTGTTTGAGCGAATTTCATTGTGTTACAATTACAAATTTTTGTAAATATGTAGCAATGCAAACTAAAAAACTAGGGCCCTAACTAAATTTTTCTTTTTGTGGGGAAGGGGTAGTTGAGCTATATTTCCCGGGCCCGGCGGGGCTGAGACACTGCATCTAAGGAGATTATCACATTATTCTTGTTACCAGTAGGGGAATACAATACTCCCTGAAACTAGAGGCGAGCTCTGGCATTCCACAGGCCAACCCTGATGGCAACTCAACCAAGGACAAAGACGACAACAACATGAAAAACCTCCGTTCTACTGTCTCCCTGCCTACCTGCCCTCATCACATTCCCTAGGCTAGAGCAGTGCTTTTCTGTATGAAATAACTATCCTTTAAAGGAGATGCATTATGACCTTTTTAAATGTTAAATGAAATATTTCCCATAAGCTACGTGGGCCTTGTATTAAATAATCCATTATCCTATTCCCTAAATCCAGCCAAGGCTTTTGTAGGCATAGGTAGGCCTATCTAGTACAACCTAGCCCTACCACTTTTATAGTTCATGAACCACCCCTAATCCTCTTAGATCCCGAGCCAATTGGAGTTGAACTAAACTTCTTGTATTTTTAATTTACAGTCGTGTCCAAAGCAGTTTCTGGAAAAGTGAATGTCCACCTGGTTCCGCACTCTCATGCCGATGTTGGTTGAGGCCGAAGTCGGTTGATCAGTATTATTATGGAGGTAAGAAAAACCAAGGTATAGGTAGGGCCTAATGTTGCCAGTCATCTGGACATAGGCCTATGTAGATTGTAGAACCAGTTTGTTCCTCTTCACTTGGATTGCAACACAATCTTTGGTCTTGTTTGCAGGTGAGCTACTCTACTAGCAGAGTTTTTTTAAATTTAAATCAAATGATTTATTTAATACTAGGCCGCTAACGATTTTTCCAGTCGCGTTGATGGATGAGCTTTTTTTGGAATATTTATGTCCAATGATTATGTTTTTAAGTGGAATCTCATTTCTTTTACTATAGTTACTTGATATTACTTGTTAATTATACACCTGTAAAAGGCTTATATTAAAACCTTTATTTCTATGAATTTTGACCAACTTTTTCAACTTTTTCTTTCAAGAAGCACTACATCACCATAATTGGATGAGCGTAGCGAGCGAAGCAAAGATTCCATTTCACTACACTGGAGAAAAAAATCCAGAATGTTTTTTTCTTTTTTTTTTTTCTTTTTTTTCGTATTTTTGTGTGTTTGTTAACACGATTCCGGCTAAACCGATACTCCGATTGCGATGAAATTTTATGGAGGCCTTCGAAATCTCTGAACTTAGAACTGCCACGTTTTTGAGCGCAATCGGGAAATTTTTTCTCATAAAAATTGCAATTTTACGATTTTTTTCGATTTAAAAAAAAAAAATAATAAATAAATAAAAAATTTCTTCGACTTATAACACCTACATGCTTTATCCGATTGTAATGATTTTTTCACAGAACCTTACTTTTATGAATTAAGATATTCGTGTGAAATTTGAGCTTAATCGAAAAATTATTTCTCATGAAAATCGAAATTTTACGTTTTTTTCTTTTTTAAAACAATTCTTTGACTTATAATACCTACATGCTTTATCCTATTGTAATGATTTTTTCACAGAACCTTAATTTTCGTGTTAAATTTGAGCGCAATCGAATAATTATTTCTTATGAAAATTGCAATTTTACGATTTTTTCTTTTTTTTAAATTGCGATTAATTAAAAAAATTGAGTTAGTTTTTAATTTAATTAAAACAAATTAAGTTAATTTTTTATTTAATTTAATTTAATCAAAAAAAATCTTCGACTAAGTAATGATTTTTTCACAGAACAACAGAAAATCCGCGTAACACATGGCAGCTCAATGCACCATATACGCTCATCCAACAACGCGGCGGGACTTAAGCGTTTTCCTAGTCTTTTATGCCAATGTAAAATATGAACGTTATAGCCCCACCTGTTTGGTCAGAATCGGCCCAAATATCACAAAATTATCTTATTAAAAACCCGGGGGAAAATCATAAAAGTACAATTTCTATAAGAAATATTTTTTCCAATGTCTCTTAAATCATAACATGTATATAATTTCAGTGATTTTAAACGTTCCCTCCCATAAAGTTTCGTCAATATCGGAGTAGCCGTTTCCCAAATATCACGAAAATATCACATTAAAAATTGAAAAAAATCGTAAAAGTACGATAGTCATAAGAAATATAATAATTCTTTATTTCATTTTGATCGTGTACATGGTACAGATATGCACTGCTCCGAAGAGAGTGTGAAATAGTAGATATTCTTATACACAGATATACTTTATATACTTAGGTATCTATTCTAGGTAGAGCATACTTAAAATACTTATAATAATTATAATTCAGTCTAGAACAAAAGTTAATAACATAAAAGGGTAAGTTTAAGTTGACAAAACATTATACTGACAAGCATATTAACATACCCAAGGCATAGTGCAGGGTGCTGACATAATAAAGACTGTTTATTAGTTTAGTTTTGTCGGTCATTCTGATTTACAAATTCATCAATAGAATAAAAACACTTGTCAAGCAGAAATGATTTTACTCTAGACTTAAAAATTATGTGCCTGCTTGTATTTATGAGTTTGATGTCTGCTGGTAATTTGTTATAGAGGGCTGAGCATAGAGCCAATGGTCCTTTGGTAAACTTGGATGTGCTGAAAGAGTCGATATGAATGTTGATTTGCGAGCGTGTGCCATGGTGATGAATTTGTGAATTGCGGGGAAACCATTCAGGATTATTGTGAACAAAGATTACACAGATTTGAATAAGGATACATGGAAGAGTCAGTATTTTTAGATTTCTAAATAATTCTTTACAGGTTTTTCTCTTATTGGCTCCAACCATGATTTTGATGGCTCGCTTTTGTATGGGAAAGACACGGATTGCTTGCGATGAGGCGCCCCAGAACATAAGTCCGTATGCTATATGCGAGTGGATATGAGCGTAATATACCGCCAGCAAAGTTTGCGAATTTACAATTTGTTTCAGCTTTCTAAGCATGAAGCAACGACTTCTCAATTTAGACGAAACTTTTTCATCTGGGAGAGACCAATCCAGAGTTGCTGTGATGGCTAGACCTAAGAATTCAACTAACTCGAGCAAGCAATGCTTTTGAGTTTAGATGTATTAGAGGGCTTGAGTTTTACTGGAGAGTGTGGAGAATGAAAGTTTAAGACAAATGATTTGGAGGTTTGAAGAGCTAAAAGATTTGTGGTACAGTATTTGGACATGTTATCTACCTCCTTGTTGGCCATTTTGATAAGATTGTTAACTAAGGGGGAAGGTGCTGTAAAGAGTTGGCTGGAATCGTCCACATACTGTGTTAACGAGCCGAAATCAAAGATTACCGGCATGCCACTTACATAGAGAAGAAAAAACGCTGGACCCAGAATATTTGATCGATTATTCCCAGAAACGTTTCAGAGATTTCAAAGGTCCCCTCCAATTTGCATCAAGATCGCATATGCCGTTTGCCCGGTAGTGAGCGAACATTCAGACAAAAAAACTAACAAAAACAAAACACCCAAACTATTTTTCTTGGGGTAACGTAAGTGAAGGGAAAAAAAAGTAAGTGAAATTAAGTCTTCGCTTCGCTCATCCAAAAAATCGTTGATTTAAATCAAATGCACTTTTTCTCTATTTTGAGTATAGATTGGAGAAGGGTTGACAGGTTGGGAAAGCATAGAGAACATAAAACCCAGCCTGAAGGGCTGGGGGCGACAAAACTTTTCACCTGCTGATGACAACTGCAGCTAATTTAAAGTTGTTTGTTTGCAGTTGTCATCAGCAGGTGAAAAGTTTTGTCGCCCCCAGCCCTTCAGGCTGGGTTTTATGTTCTCTATGCTTTCCCAACCTGTCAACCCTTCTCCAATCTATACTAAACTAGCCGATTGGCCTTTTCCTATTTGTAACAAACCAGTCTTTCTCGATTTGAGCAACAACACAAGAGTGTTCTAACTGATATTAGGCAAAGTTTTCCTTAAAAAAAAATTGAATTAGATTTTCTGAAACGCAAAAGTATTTGATCCGCTCACCAACTTGACAAGTTTTGAAACACTGATAGTAGCCTATTGCTAATTTAAATCGAAAAAATCTGATTTGAATAAAAAAGTTGATTTAATTCAAATAGGGATAGGCCTAAATCATTTTTTTTTTTTTAATACAAATCAAAAATATCACATGGCTACTAATGGCCTAGTGCTTCCAAGAAAGAATGCAGCTTCAAATTGTTTTCCTAGCATAACTCCTGTCTCAGCTCAGCGTGACCGCTCATCCATACGCCCTCCACCACTACCACTTGTAACGAGATCATCTGCATTCTTTGGTTGGAGCTAGTATTATTCGTTATTTTATCTATGTACGCTGTTGTTAGGCCTAAGTTTGGTATATTTAGGCCTATTATCTTATAGACCCGAGAGCCAGTGACAGTTTCTCTTGCCTCATAAGGTACATATGTTTTGAACTATTGGAATATATGCGGATTTATATGAGATTTTACAAAACCCGAGTCTTACGCGCCAACTCGGGGGCGTTTGGGCCTCATTGGGCCCCAAAAAAGGCCAAAAAGGGCCGTCTATTACCTCATAAGGTACATGATGAGACTAAACGCCATTATATGCGGAAACTTGTCTGGAGTTTGGAACCATAACGTAAGACGCCCTACTTGGGGGCCTTTACCGAACCAGACGCCCCTAAAAAGGGCCCCAAAAGGCCTTCTATTACCTCATAAGGTACATGATTGAAACCAACGCCATTTTGTGCTATGATGTGTACAGATTACGAATATATATAATAAGACGCGTTTTTGGGGGCTTTTTGCGTTTCAGACTCCCTTTTGTGAAAAAGGGCCCTTTTTTAACAGACGATGGTACAACTTGAAATGTGCAAACGAACCGGGATGATGTACAGAGTTCAAAAATGTATAACAACATGATTTTAGAGGACCCTTTACCCCCCCAAAAACGCCCCCAAAAAGGGCCCAAAAAAGGTCGTCTATTACCTCAAAGGTACATGATTGAAATAAACGCCATTTTGTTCTTTGATGGTGCAGATTAAAGAATATATATAATAAGACACGTTTCAAAATTTTTTAAAAAGGCACTTAAATTTTTTTCACAAAACTTGTTTCCCGGGTTATACCCCCCCCTTTTTTCCCCTTAAAAAATTACAAAGGGAAAATTTTTTTTTATTAAAGGGGTTGTTGAAAACCTTTTGGTTTTTAGGCCAATTTAAAGAAAATACTTTTTCCCCCTTGGGGGTTTTTTTTTTGGTTAAGGGAAAAATTTTTTTTAAAAACCCCCTTAAAAAGGGGGTTTTTTTTTTTTTCCCCCCCCATAAAAACCCCCAAAAAAACCCCCCAAAAAATTTTTTTTTTTTTTTTTTTTTTTTTTTTTTTTTTTTTTTTTTTTAAAAGAAAAACGCCCTTTTGGGGCCTTTAAAACCCACCCCCAAAAACCCCAAAAAAACTTTTTAAATCAAAGGTTTGGAAAAGGGGAGGGGTTTTTGGGGGGGGGGGGGGGGGGTTTTTGGGGGGGGGGGGGGGGGGGAAGGGGGGGGGGGGGGGGGGTTTTTCTGTTGGGGGGGGGGGGGGGGGGGGGGGGGGGGGGTTTTTGGGGGGGTCCGGGGGGGGGGGGGGGGGGGGGGGGGGGGGGGGGGTCTTTTTTTATAGACGAGGAAATTAAACTTTAATTTTTAATTTTGGTTTTTAAACCCTTAGTTCCTTTTTCAAAAAAAAATTGTTAGTATTGTTTTAGTAGTTTAAGGGCGCTCAACGGCAAAGATTTTCGTCCTTTTCGCATCGACTTTATCCCCTATTTGGGCCCTAAAATTATTTAGGCTATAGATAGTAAATTAAAGAATCCCCAAAAAGTGACTTTTAAAGGGGGTTTTTATTTTTAATTTGAAAAATTTTTAATTATTTAATAAAATTTTTTAAAAATTTTAAAAATATTTAAACATATTGTAAAAAATGTCAGGGATAAAATAAATTGACAAAAAAATTTATACCGGGTTTTGAAAAATTTTTTATTTTTTTTTCCCCGTTTGGTTTATTATTTTTTCCTATATCTTATTTTGGTCCCCTCCTTCTTTTTTTTTTTTTTTTTGTGGATTGGGGGACCTAACTTGGAATCACCCCCAGTGGGGGGGGGGGGGGGAGGAGGGGCCCGCGGTAAACCCAGCCACGGGAGGGGGGACGGGGGTTTTCACGTGGGGGTCGTTCTCTTTGTCATCGTTCGTTGTGTATTGCCTCGGGGGGGCGCAGATCTTCGTGGGGGAGGGGGGGTACCGGCAACGATCTGAGCCGCCCCTAGTTTCCGGAGTAATATAGGCCCAAAGCCCGTACTTGCTATCATGTTTGGGAGATGGACTCCATATTTTACCCGGGCCAAAACGGATGATCAATGGGAGTGATTTATCTATGATGGGGGGGACATAAGTCCCCCAAAAAACCATTAATTTTTCTAGCCATGCTTTATGGGGGGGGTCTAGTCCCCATGTAAACAAATACTTTTTGCAGTTTTTAACAAGAAAACACTTTTACTACTTTCAAAAGTTATATAGCTTCGTTAAATCGTTTTTTCGAAGTGCAGAAACCAACAAAAAGAAAATTTGGGGGGCTTACTCTTTCTTGTGAAAGTGAAAACACATCCAGAGAACGGAGTAAACAGGATGGCACTTTGTAGATAAATGGAGAACGCAACGAAGAGAGACATATTAAGTATACCCCAGGTTTATTTATTCTATACTAGAGCGATACCATCACATTTTTCAGTTTTGGGGGCGAATCACAACATTTGCCTGGATGGAAATTAAAAAGATAAACCTTTCTAAATTTGGCTCATCAACGTTACGCTTTTTTTTTTTTTCGGAACTTCACGACTTTATCATTTTCACTTTTGTACAAGTCGCAGGTACATAAGACCCGTCTTTTGCAAGTTCTTTTAAAAAAAAAATTTGAAAAGTTAAGACCACTTAGTAAAAAAAAAGGGAAAAACACGTTCTCGCCCCGGGTGTCCTTAAAAAGGGTAGGAATTACACAAAATCTTGTTCCTTTAAATTAACCTTTAATATTTTTTTAACATATTTAAAAATATCGTAGAAAATTACCAAAAAAATCACCTCTAAGTAGGGAACGGGACATTAAATTTGGAAAACGGGGGAAGTACCCCCAAAAACGTATAAATTTTTTTTAATGTTGGTTTCCGTTAGTCAAAGGGTTTTTGTGTGGGTTTTTTTTGAAAAATCAATTGCAAACTTACTCCTGAATTGGGTGTAATTACAGAGTGACTGGGGAGACTGTTAATACCCAATTTTTTTTATGTTAACGATATCGATAGGAGATGTTGTTTTTTTTCATATAATTTTTCTTGCACGTATGTAGAAAAGGAAAAACGTTCCCACGAAAATCCTCTAAAAAAGTACTTTTGTTCCCGGGAGCGCTTCCTTTCCAAAGGCTTAAGACCTTTGTTCCAAGAATATTTAAAAAAGAACGAATTTTAAACTTTTCAAAAAGTTAGCTTTTATGAAGTCCGATTGGTCGATGTTGTGAGGCACCAGATTAATAGCGAGCTGTTTTGCCCATCCATAATGTTTTTCCCCACGCTTGTCTCTTTTTTGTATCCTTATCAAGTTTCAGGGGAAATGATTAAAAACAAAAACAATATCTGGTCTTTTGAAACCAAAATTCTGAATTACTTTTTAAGGGTTTGCAGAGAAATCTTGCCAAAAGTAATCAGACGTGCCCCTTAAATACAAAAGAAGTATATTACTCATTCATTGACGCAATAAACATAAGCAGGCGGTTTTTTGATACAACCCCTCTATTTACGCATGACATTTATTTTTTGCTAAGAAGGATTATCCCATAGTTAATTTTTTAGGCCTTTACATTTTTACTTAATTTTTGCCAGCAGCACGTTTCTTTTTTTACGTTTTTCTCCTTCTGAGGCAAAGTACCATTTTAAAGTGTGACCTAATCGGGTAAAAGGGTCCTATACCACAAAAAGGTGTTTGAAACACAAAATGGCTCTGTCAAAGTCGTTTTGTAAATTTTTGTAATGTGTGCACCAAACGATGCACAAAATGGCATGTGTTTCATCCATGATAAAAAAGAGACCTATATCACAAAAAGGAGTCAGAAAACACAAAATATCCCCCCCCCCCCCCCCCTAAGAAAAGATATATTGAAAATATTCGTTATGTTGCACCAAACGATGCACAAAATGACATATGTTTCAACCAATCAAAGAACAAAATGGCGTTTATTTCAATCATGTACATTATGAGGCAATAGTCAACCTTTTTTTTACCCTTTTTGGGGCGTATTTTGGGTGTAAGGGTCCTCTAAAAGGCATGTTGTTATACATTTTTGAACTCTGTACCTCATCCCGGTTCGTTTGACACCATTTTCAAGCATTTACCTCGTCGGATAAAAAGGGCCCCTTTTTCCCAAAAAAGGCGTCTGAAACGCAAAAAAGCCTCCCCAAATCGCGTCTTATTATATATATTCGTAATCTGCACACATCAATGAACAAATGGCGTTTATTTCAATCATGTACCTTATGAGGTAATAGACGACTTTTTTTGGCCCTTTTGGAGGCGTATTTTGGGTGTAAGGGTCCTCTAAACGTCATGTTGTTATACATTTTTGAACTCTGTACATCATCCCGGTTCGTTTGACACCATTTTCAAGTGTGTACCTCGTCTGTTAAAAAAGGGCCCTTTTTCACAAAAGGGCGTCTGAAACGCAAAAGCCCCCAAAAACGCGTCTTATTATATATATTCGTAATCTGTACACATCATAGCACAAAAAAGGCGTTGGTTTCAATCATGTACCTTATGAGGTAATAGAAGGCCTTTTGGGGCCCTTTTTAGGGGCGTCTGGTTCGGTAAAAGGCCCCAAGTAGGGCGTCTTACGTTATGGTTCCAAACTCCAGACAAGTTTCCGCATATAATGCGTTTAGTCTCATCATGTACCTTATGAGGTAATAGACGGCCCTTTTTGGCCTTTTTTGGGGCCCAATGAGGCCCAAACGCCCCCGAGTTGGCGCGTAAGACGCGGGTTTTGTAAAATCTCATATAAATCCGCATATATTCCAATAGTCAAAACATATGTACCTTATGAGGCAATAGAAACTGTCACTGGCTCTCCGTCTATTATGACGAGTTCTGTAGGTCTATCTCTGTTGACGTATTGATGGTATGCCTTTCTAGTATGTAAGGAAAACATTTTTTTATTTTTTATTTCTGAATTGTAGTAGGACTAAATGATAATAAATAACATTCTACAGCTGTCTACAGAGTTTGCAAATGATGAGATAAGAGCACTTTTTACTCCTGTTAAAATTGTATTTCAGGACACAGTAATGGCCACACACATGCCCTATGCTCACTACCGGTACTAGTGATGTTTAGGTGTAATTAATCAATTGGACTGCACTTTAATAAATAAATACAAAGATTTAAAAGAATCCCTGGCATGCTTCACTGGTAGGCCTATAGCAAAAATGTAAAGTATTTATCTTTAGCATAGGCCTAGGCCCATCTTTTCTTTGCTTGAGTTCTCTAATGAGTTAGCAGAAGTCTGCAAAGAAAATACAGAAATACTGGCTGGATATTACCCCCTCCCCTTCATCATCTCATCCCCAACTTTTAAACAACCCCTACAAAATACCATACTTGGATCGAGCTTTGCTACCGGTATAGGGACGATCTACGGTACATCCACATTTAACATGGTGCCGGCACATTTTGCCGGTGCTTTCTAGTTTCTATTGGTGTGAAATAAATGCTACTCAAACCAGTTTGTAACGGGTGTATGTCAAAGTGTACTCGGGTGAACTTCTTTATCACCTTTCTTTCGTGCTACGCTCTCACATTAGGAAGTAGTGAGAAAGGTAACACTGAAGCGTAGCTCGCGGTGGAGCGTGATGCAACTACTGTGGAATTGTTGCCGTTTTTCTCGTCACTAGATCGTAATATAGCAAAGCCATTCTAGTACTAGTAGCACTACTGTATTTGTCCCTATCCCCACCATTTCTAAAATATTTATTTAGGCCTACCAGTACATATAAAGTCGAGCTGTAATTTGAAAATACGATGCTGTATAGTGTTACAGTGTAGTGCTAATATGTGTGGCAGCTTGCGTTGACAGTATGATGAGACATAGTCTGACACGTCGTTTATATGTTTATAGTTTGTCTACGAGGATCTCTTTGGGAGTGGTGGCAAGAGGCGGACAACGCACACCAGAAGAAACGAGGCGATCAGTCAACAACGCACAGCTGGAGCCTGGAGTATGAACGGTAAGGCTGCTGTGCACTACCACTCTTATCAATCAACTGTTTACTTAGATCTCAGGTAGGCCAATAAACAGACTAATTTAAAAGACAGGCTACTTATAGGGTCATATGATATCATATAACGTCATATTTTAATGAGGTCTAGGCCTCGATAAAGTTTCATCAAGATAAGAGTACAGTAGTCCCTCGACAATTCGAACTCTGATAGTTTGAAATTCGGAAAATTTCGAACAAAAACATTGGTCTCGACCAACAAAATTGGACTTTACATGTTATTTTATTTGGTTATTTCGAAATTTAGCATTATTTGTATTTTGAAGTCATATTGAGTCCCAAGTTTGAAAAGAGTCATGTTTTTGGAACGTAGTGTAGCTCGTAATGCTGCGGCGTTACTCGGCGGAAATCCCCGGGCTATTTATAGCACTCGTCCATTATCCAGTGCTCGACTTACGAGATAAACGAAGGCTGGAAGGTTGCCAAGGAAAGCATGCGTTCACTTGCTGATGCCTCGCCGAGTAGATGCACAGTGGTAGACGTGTTTGTCCCTGGTCTGCGTACTGTTTAGTGACGTGCTAACTAGGGATGGTATGTGTATACGGCATGTACATGTTTATATTATCATTTATCCTTGATCAGTAAAACGATTTTTTATGCTGTTTGATCCTGTGTGCGACGAGCCGAAGTGTTTTCTCATGAACCAATTTACAGTCATTGTTTCATTCATACGTGCTTGTAGTCTCCAATTTCAACACCCTTCCCGTCTTCACATCGGCAGCTTTGAATCTTCGCAAACTCGTAGGCCTACAGTCAAGTTTCAATTGTGTTAAATTTGGGGGGCTTCGCGACGACGCTTCCCTACTACACGACGACAAGTCAAAGATCAAGTGCCCCTGGATAGGGACAAAAGCCCGTAACCAAAAGTCGCCGCACCACGCCACGCTATCCATCATGGCTCCATCCGATGTTCACCTAGTGAAAAACGGCCCTTATCAGGACCACAAACCAACTATAATATACTGGAACTCAGGAGGCGTCTCCATAAAACTGGACGAGATCTACATCATTATCTACGAACAAAATGCAGATGTATTCTGTATCTCAGAGGCTGGTAAAATGGCAGAGAAAACAGACAAAAATCTAAGTGCCCTTTAAAAAACTCCCAACTACGTCATCCACATCCTGGAGAGAAGCAGAACGATCTCTTCAGGCTTGATCGTTGGAGTGAGGTCAACCCTGAATCCCCACCTTCACAGTCACACATAAAATGGAGCTTAGTGGCGACAAGATTGAAATCGCTTCCCTGGACGTCTGGATGGGACAAATTAAGTATACCATTCATATGCTATACAACCCTCCACAAAACATACCAGCTGCCCTCGAAACCATCAACGTTTCGAGGAACACAATCATCTTTGGCGATTTCAATGCTCCGCACAAAAATTGGGACTACGAGTCGACCACCCCAGTTGGACAAACTGTAGCAGAATTGGTCTACTCGAACGCACTCTTCCTGCTCGAGGGCCCCGGACAAGGAGAACAGGGCCACTTTCCTCTCCAACTCCGGATACACTTCCGACCAGATCTTGTCATGGCCCACTCATCAATTGCGGATGACCTAAAACAAGAAAATCTCGATTGCCCCTCAGGGTTGGGTCATAAGGTGATTAAAATCAGCGCCATCAAGAGCAGCTTCAAAAATGAGCAGTATCCCTACCTGGGGTGGAACTTCCAAACGCAAAATGGAATGACTTCACAAAAACCATGGAAAATCTGGCCTCCACCACCCATCTCTCGGGCAACCCACATCGAGATACAAAACTGTTGGAGGAGAAAATACTGGAAGCTGCACGCGAACACATTCCCAGAGGCTCCCGAAAAAACTACAAACCCTTTTGGAGCAGAAAGCTTGAAAATCTGAGGATAAAGCGTAGGTAACAAATGTAGACATGATACAGAACAGAAAAAAGATCCCAACCAGCAAAGAAAAGCTTCTTGAAGCTCAAAAAAAACCTCACCAAAGCAATCGACGAGGAAAAAGAGCGGAAATTTAGAAATTTTCTGTTGAATCTGGACTATAGAAAAGACTCCTACAAGGCTCACATCTACACTTCCAAATATGTGGGAAAAAAGCAAAGCCAGAAGAAGAAAATGCTCCTCTTCTCTATAAAGGAAATATGGCAGTGACTAACAAAGAAAAGGCTGATGTCCTGTGCAGACACTTTACCACCATAAGCAGCCCTCTAAGAAAGAAGCCAAAAAAGTTGCCAAAATTTAAGTACAAGCACATGCCAAACAACGCTTACAATCGGCCTTTCACCTCCCAGGAGCTGGATTATGCAATCATCAAACTAGACAACAAAAAAGCGCCTGGCCCTGACAAGATTCATGTTGAATTCCTTAAACACCTGGGACCTAAGGCACGGAAACTTGTCCTCGACCTCATAAACAGTTCCTGGCCCAGTGAAGTCCCATCAAGCTGGAAAATTGCCTTCATCACGCCAATTCTGAAGCCTGAGAAAGACGCCTCTGACCCTGCCAATTGCCCTCACAAGCGCCCTTGCAAAGACGGCTGAGAAAATAGTCAATGCACGCTTGGATAATTACCTCGAAAGCAACTACATCATCGCCGAAGACCAGGCAGGTTTTCGACAACACCGAGGCACCACAGACCAAGTCGCCTACTTTGCGCAGACAGTCAAAGAGGGTTTCAGCAAAGGTGAAAGCACACTGGCTGTCTCCCATCGACCTTTCTGGAGCTTTCGACTCCACCGACCGGTCATGGGCAGTCAAGCAGATGATCAAAGATGAAGTACCAAACAACATTGTCAGATGGCTCCATGACTTCATTAACAAGAGGCGTATCAAGGTGGTCCACAAAGGTGCCCATAGCAAAACACGTAAGACGCGAGCCGGCGTAGCACTAGGTACAATCACAGCGCCGACCGTCTTCAAAATTGCAATCATGGACTCATCAAACTATTGAATCGAAATACCTGGCCTTATCGTCAAAGTTTTTGCAGACGACTTGTCATCTTCTTCACAGGAAAATGTCCGGTTGGACTGGAGCAAAAAATGGGCCTCGCCATGACGATAGCTGCAGGCTGGATCAAAGTGCACGGCTTTAAGATAAACTGCAGCAAACCATCTGCACCTACTCACGATGAGTCACAATCCCTTCAAGTTCAACATCACTCTTGATGGCGAACAGATTAAACAGACAGATGAGATGAAGTACCTTGGCGTGACTCTCGAGAAAAAAATGACCGGCAAGATCCACTTTGAAAGGCTGCAGAGAAGGGCCAAAAACGACTACGACTCCTTCAAAGGGTAGCCGGTGTGTCCTGGGGCGCAAAACTAGGACACTCTGGCGCTGACCTACAAAACGTACATCAGACCAGCCATTGAGTACGGCACCGAAGTCTTTCCTGCCGCCGCCGCAACGCACGCCAGCCATGTCGACAGAGTCCAAAATCGAGCCCTTCGCCTCATAACGGGAGCAGTGAAAACCACCCCAATTATCGCCATGGAGTGGTTCAGCCAAATTGAGCCTCTACAGCTAAGAAGAGAGCAGCGCGCTGTCCAACTGCACGAAAAACTGGCGCGCCTAAACCCCGACAAATGGCTCAACTACCCAACCTCAAAAGTCAAGGCGCACACTAACTTTGCTGAAACAGTCCACCAACTGAAGAGTAAAAACTGTCCTATCCTCCTAGAAGCACCACGTGCACCACTTGACGTACCACTCCCAGAGCTTCTGCCGGACAAGTCCAATCAGCTCGCTTGGGGACAAAAATTGATGGCATCGAGAAGAAAGATGACCATGACCATAAAGAACTGAAAGAGCTTGCCGAGAAGCACCTGAAGAAGCACTTTCCTCTTCAAGAGTGGTGCACATCTCACAGACGGCTCCTATGACTCGGCTACAAACAGAACAGGTTACGGCATCCACTGCATCTTCTTTGAAGAAGCCACTCCAATGGGAGCTGGCGAAACATACTTCGACGCTGAGGTCGCAGCCATTGCCAGGGCGGCCGAAAAAAATCGCGAGACCCCGCCTTCCCCCTCACAAGACAAAATTTGTGATCCTAAGCGACAGCGTCTCAGCCATCCAATTTGTCTCTCAAGCAGCGAACCTCCATCCTAAATCGCTGCTTTCAAAAACTCCCTTGTCGGCATCCGACAGCAAAACAAACTATTAGAGACTCAATGGATCCCCAGCCACTGCAAGATCATGGGAAATGAAAAGGCAGACTTCTTGGCCAAAAGTGCCACAAAAGCACCGCAACCACCAGCAGCGCCTCTCTCCTACCAAAATGTCAAAACTAAGATCAAGTCAACCACAAAAAGGATCTTTAGGGAAACACCACAGAAGAGACTTCACGACTAAAGAACTGGTGGACCGAGATCAAAAAAGGGCCAGACAAAGACTGGTCGAGGAAGACGGCCACCGCCCATTTCCGGCTTGTAACCGGTCACGACGTCTTGCAGCACCCACCTGCACCGCTTCAACATTACAAACGAACCGGCCACCTGCAAAATTGTAATTTAGAAGATCAAGACAGAGCGCATCTCTTCAGATGCGCCGCCTCAAGAATGACATTGACTCCCTGCCCGATGACCTGAGCAGGATAGAAAAGGAGGCAGCTTATGGATAGCAAGACAGAAGAATGGCTGAAGAGGCCAACTTTGCACAAGAAAAAAAAAAAAAAAAAAAAGTTTTTTCATCATTACGACCGGGCTATTTTCTTAGTGTTTCTGCGATCCGATCACGAAATTCGGCGCATTGGCATCTGTTTTGTCTCAAGTGCAACCGATCGCGATATCGTATCGGTATAGTTCGCTCAAGGTGAAGCCTTGTTTGCCGCTATCTCTATCCCCCGGGTGTGTTTCCCCGATGCCGACAGTCAACATCAGGGTGGCTAGATGGCTCGCCCACGCGCTCTCGCTGTCAACTCAGTACAATCGTATAGCTCTCTCTCTGCTCATACTTTGAAAAGCTTCGATGTGCTTTCAATGATACCGAATGTCCGAACTAATACGTTCAAAGGAAGTTTTAACAAACTTGCATTTTTTTATTTTTTTATTTGGATATTGGATTTTTGTCTAATTTGAATTTGCATATTTCAAAATGGCTTTAGAGAGGGTACCTATATTTCAATAAGTTTTATTAGATTTACAATACAGTTTGGTATGTTGCAGGATTGTTATTATAGAACAAAATGTAACTTTTTGAGAATCAACCACCACCCTTCCCCTGGATCCGCCACTGTCCCAGTCGAGAGCCAAATATCAAGAAAATATTGCATTAATAAAATAGGTATTGTAAAAGTACAATATTCATGGGAAATATTTCTTTGATTGTACCTACCCAAAAACTAGGCAGGTTGAAGTTAAGAGATTTTGAAGGGCCCCTCAAAATTTCATCATCGCATATATATATGTCGTTTGCCCGGTAGAGAACGAATAAACAGACAAAAAACACACGAGCTATTTTTCTCAGGGTAAGCAAAATTGAAGTCTTGGTTGCACCCATCCAATTATAGGCATGGGAAGGCAGATAGGCCTATTGCCTGGCCTCTACTTGCTCAACAAAGCTCCTTTAAATCAATGGTAGCATTTAAACAAGGTTTTTTTTTTTTTTGGGTGTTTTAGGTTAAAATACGGGGGGGGTT
>JAMZAV010008039.1:0-32193 GCA_024449915.1 Sweltsa coloradensis | reverse complement strand
TTTTTCTTTGTCAGCCGTCCCCCGGGGGGGGTGTCAAGGGAAGGGGACAATGCCCCGACGACGTTGCCAGAGCTCGCCTCTATTTTCGGGGGGTTAATATCCGCTTTTTCTAGCTGATGTTTGCGAGGTGGACTTTTTCTTGAATCCCCTTTTTACGATTAGAAGCCATGCTCTGGGCCAATTTACCCGGGCCAGAGGGGGGGTACTAAACCCTCATACAGAAAGGTAGCACGAGGGCTTAAAGGCGCTTCAACCGTGAGGTCAACAGAGCCGCGGGTGATATTGTAAGGTAATAGAGGTTTTTGTTGTAGTTCTTTTTATCTCATATTAATGGACGCAACATCTGGGAAAAAAACGTTTGCCAGAGCTCCCCTTAGTTTGGGGGAGTATAAAATACCCCCTTATATACTACAGAAGTTTGCGAGATGCCCCTTTTCTCCGAATCCCCTTTTTACGATTAGTGGAGAATACAGGGGCCAATTCTCCCCCGGGGCCAGCCCGGGGGGTGGGGGGGGGGGGGGTGTTGTGGTCAGGTCCCCTTTTTGCTTTATAAAAAAAACTTTTTTTCCCGGGGAAAACTACAGTGTAGGGTGCAATGTATGCCCCCTTCAGGTGAACTAGGTACTTTGAGGGTGTATGAGGAATTTTACCCCTTTTGCATTCGCAAAAAAACGGACGAGGAAAACCTCGGGGGGAAAACCTTCAGTCAGGATTGCCGGTCAAGACGGGTTTTAAACCCGGACCTCCTGGATCGAGATCGCGCTAAGCGCTCAAATTAACCGTCGGTTTTTGGCTTTTGGTCTTTTTGGGTTTTTTTTGCAAAAACGGTCCTGGAAAAAAGTTAATATTTAGTTGCAAATGTGGGAGATCGTAGGCCCCGCCGGGGTGGCGGGCCCCTTCTTACACAGTTGCAAAAAAATAGACAAAAACGACTGTAAACATATTTGCCGAATTTTTTTCTCGAATTAAAATAAATTAAAAATATTTGCGTAGCCAATGGGTGGGGGGCCCCCAGGGTTTAACATTGCTCAGTATCGCGGGTGAAGACACATTAATCGATTTTTGAGGGAAACCTTACGTCCCCAGGAAGCTCGATTTGCAGAAAAATAAAACACCTAAGGCTTAGATTTAAATTTTAAATTTTTAAACATTTCCATTATTACTGTTGTTGATAAAATTAAATATATATATAATGGGGTTTAAGTAAAAAAATGTTTTAGCTATTATAAAGACGGGGGGGGGGGGGGGGGTGCGATTCTGAGTTCTTTTTAAAATGCGACGACGTGAGAAACCAGGAGCATCAACCGGTTAGGTAAAACGCCGCCTGTGATATAAATCTCAGTAAATTATTTAAATGGGTTTTTTGATGATTATATTTTTTTCTAAGTAAACATAAAACGAAAAATTTATGGGATCCAGTAATAGCAAAACATAAATTTTTAAACTGTGTTTTTTTTTTAAATTTTAAGGACGCGCAACCGTTAGGTCATAATGCACCATCTAGCCTGGGGGGAATGGGGAGGAGTGGGCCCATGCTGTCAAAACCCAGCCACGGGTAAGGGAGGAAGGGGGGTTTCTAGCGTCGCGGTCTTCGTTTTTGTCACTTTCGTTGTGTCATTGTCATCGTCGCCGGGGGGGTCGTAAAGGGGGGGGAAAGGGCCCCCGACGACGATTGCCAGGTCGTTTAAGTTCCCTGGAGTGATAATTACCCCCCCTCTTATACCGATGTTTGCGGGGATTTTTTCTCTTGAACCCCTTGTACGATTAGCAGAGCCATGCTCTGGGCCAATACTTCCCGAGCCAGACGGGGGAAATTTGTAGAACCTTTAATAAAGTTTATGGTGTGTTTTATGATAATATTTTTTTTATGTTTATAATTTAATAAACAAAAAATGGGATGTAGCAATAGAAAAACCCCAAAAATGAATATTAAATGGAAAAAAATGAAGGAAACTTAAGATGTAAATTTAAAATTTTTTCTTACATAAATTGCTTTAAATTAAAAAAATTTGATTATGTGTCCCGTTCAAATGATGGGAGCGATCAAATTGGGAGGCAATGATATTTAGTACATTCTGTAGAAATGATATAGGGTTGTAGGGCATACATGTGTAAAAACGGGGAAAAACTTTTCTTGGTAAAGAGATACCCGCGAGTTAGATGTGTGTGGCCTATTTCGGGGGGAAAAAACACCTCTTCTCACTATGAGAGTCGAGACGCAGGAGGACCAATTTTATAAGTCAGTATGAGCAACACATGCAACGACGACGACGTGAGAAACTAGGGCGCTTAAAATAACATACAGAAAAACTAAAGGGGACGAGAGAAACTAGGGCGCTTTCGAAATAAGAGTGCCCCGTGATATTTAAGAAAAAATTGAATACATATTTTTTTAAAAGTTCTTAGGATTTTTTCGATTAGGATCACCAAGGTGAACGTACACTTTGTCTAGGGTATATTAAGTAGAAACTCCGTGTGGTCAGAACCAGTCACACGGGCGGGGGGGGGAAAGAGCGGGTTTTTTATTCGCGGTTTTTTTATTCTCTGTCACCCTTAGTGTTATGTTCGTCGTCGCGGGAGGTCATCGATTTTTTTTTGTTTATTTGGATTGAAGACGCGTCAACCTTTTGGTCATAACACCCCCCAACCCAAGGGGGGGGGGGGGGAGGGGCCCGCTGGTCAGAACCAGCCACGGGTAAGGGGAGGAAGGGAGGTTTCTCATTTCGCGGTCGTCATCGTCTTTTCATCGTTTGGTGTCATTTATCGCGCGGGGGGTCGCAAGGGGAAGGGGCAAGGTCCCCCCGTGACTGCCAGAGCCGCCTCTTGGTTCGGGGGGTAATATATCCCCGCTTACTAGTGATGTTTTCCAGGGGGCCTTTTCCCTTTAATCGCCCTTTTCATTGCAGAGCCATGCTTGGGGCCCAAACGAGTTAGTGAGGAGGTGTCCCGACGACGCCGCATGGAAATATTAAAGCCTTTTTAAAATTTGGGTTTTTAAAATTTTTAAAAAGCGCGTCAATCGTTAGTGCAGAATCCCCCCTATCCTAGGGGATGTAGGGAGGACACAACCGTGCGGACATTGGGTTTTTTTTGGGTTAAGGACGCGTCAACCCTTTGGTCATAAGCACCATCAGCCTAAGGGGGGGGGACAGAACCAACCACAGGCAAGGGGGAGGGGCAACGCGTTTTTGAAATATAGGGTATGAGGATTTAATTTTTAAGGGGAAATATAATCTAGTTCTTTAAAAATAACTAATTACACAATGTTCACAGCGTTCTGCCCCTGAAAGGATGACAATCATTTGGCCATAAATCTGATATTTAACGTATGAATAAGTGGTTTCGGCCATAACTAAAACGAATCATCCGAACAAAAGATAATTAGGGCTTGGTTTTTGGTTTTTTTGGGTTAAGGACGCGTAACCCTTTTGGTCATAATGCACCACGAGCCCAAGGGGGTTTGGGGGGGAGGGGCCCAGCTGGCAGAACCCCCACGGGTAAAGGGAGGAAGGGGGGTTTTTTACGTCCCGGGGGTCACGCTTTTTTCATCGTTTGTTTTTGTCATTGTCATCGTCGCCCGGGGGTTTGTCAAGGGGAAAGGGGGAAAGGGGAAGGGGGGTTGGTCCCCCACGACGATTGCCGAGCTGTCTTTTTTTCGGGGGGGGGTAAAGACTACCCTTCATACCAGCTATGTTTGCGAGGGTAGGATTTTTCATTGAATGCGCCTTTACGATTAGCAAAGGCATGCTCTGGGCCAATTCTACCCCGGGCCCAGACGGGGGGCGCTTCAACCGGTTAGGTCATATTGCGCTGTCATTTGATATTGTGAGTTAATAAATTCAATGTTTGATTTTATATTTTTCCGTGATAAGTGATAATTAAAGTTTCGGGAAGTGCAAAACCATAAGGGGTCTTAAGCGCCACTCTAGGCAATATGTTGTGGTAGTAAGGTCCCATGCTGGTCAGAACCAATAACGGACAGGGTTGGATAGAGCTTCCCTCTATGTATGTTACTTTGTCTTTGGCAATTTTATTTATTATTATTTTAATATTGTCCACCTAAAGGTTTCGTAGGAAGGTCTAAGAGACGAGATTCAGAAGGTCATCCCAAGCGACGACTGCCAGGGGCTCGCCTGAAGCTTCGGTTTATTGGGTTTTCAGGGGGCATCGTCATGATGGTCATAACGCACCACTCTACCCAAAGGGATGTTGTGAGATAAGACCCGTGCGGGTCAGAACCTGCAGTCACGGGTAGAGGAGGAGGAATGAGGGGTTTTTCTTGCGTTGTTGTGTGCGTTGTGTTCGTTTTCGTTCGTGTTGTCATAGTCGACGTCATCAAAGATGTCTCCAAGGGATGAAGCCCGGTGTCCTCGATGACGATTGCCAGAGCTTACCTCTAGTTTTGATGTAATGTTTACTCCCCTTCTTATTATAACTGATGTTTACGAAGTATGTAGTCTTTTTCTCAAAACTTGTTGTACGATTTACAGAGCCATGGGAAGGAAATGGTGTCTCTATATGTTTTGCTTCACGCGGTCTTTCATACTGCCTACGACGACGAAATAAACTATGGCACTTCAACAGGTAGTATAGAAATAGCAAAACAAAGCGGCACTCAAATTTTGTTTATTTATTGTATTAAGGGCACTGTAGCCTAGGGAATGGTGTAATAAAAGGTCCATGCTGGACAGAACCAGCCACAGGCAAGAGGGATTTTTTAAAAAGTAAGGGCGTGTTATTTGTTACTTCATAATGTATCAGTCTTGTCTAGGTGATTTGGGGAGGATTCACACACTGGTCAGAACCAGCCTAAAATTGGGGGTTGGGGGGTTCTTACGTCGTGGTTGACATAGTCTGTGTCCACGTTGATTTTCCCATAGTCGTCGTCAGGGAGGTCGTCGAGGGCAGGAAGATGGTTTCCCGACGACGATGTTCGTCTCTAGATTTGGGCAGCTATATACTTCTCTTCTTACTGGCGGATGTTTGCGAGACGAACTTTATCTAGTTTATCGCATTTTCAATTAGCAGAACCATACTGTGGGCCTCTGAGTTTGCTCTGGATCAAGCTTATTTGAACCCATCATTGGTCACACTAACGAAAACAATACATTAGTTTGCTGCTGCCAATACTTACTGATACGACCACTCAAGCAGTATAGTAACTACGCTATTGATAACACGAGAGAATCAAGGCGCTTCAACCGTGAGGTCCTACTGACTCGCAGTGATATTTTAAGGTAGAAGAATGAATTTGTTGTTTGGTTGTTTGTATTATAATCTTATATAAGCTTATAAATCTACATTTTTATAAATGTTTTAAATTATTTGGATTAAGGGCAATTCAACTTTTAGGTCAAAGACTCATTCTGGGAGAAAAGTCCCATGTTGGTCAGCACCACCCACAGGTAGGGGGAAGAGAGAGGGGTTCTCCCGTCGTGGTTTGGTTATCGCCTTAAAAAGATCTTTTCATGGTCGTCAAAAAAAAAAAAAAAAAAAACTTTTTTGGAAAAAAAAACCCTTTTTTTTTCAAAAAAACCCAGGGAAAAAAGGGGGAAAAAAAAAATTTAGAAAAATGCAAAAACCCTTCCCAAAATTTTTTTGCAATGGGACTTACCCTTCCCAAAAATTTCCCCAAAATTTTATTTTATTTTTTTTTTGGGGTTTTAAACAGGGAAAACCTCCCCCCCCCGGGGGGTACCAACAAAAAATTCTTAATTTTAAAAAATTTTTTGGGGCGAAACCCCCAAACGGGAAGAAGGGTTTTTAAAAAAGTAAGGCGCGTCTTTTCTTGATCTATGGCCCAAAAATTTTTGGGGGTTAGGGTAGAAAATTTTTTTGGGGTTTTTGGGTTTTTTGGGTGGTTTTAATCTTATATAAGCTTTAAACCTCTTTTTTTAAAATTTTTTAAAATTTCCTTTAAAGGGAAAGAATTTTTCCCGGGCGATCATTTCTGGAAAATTTTAGGGTTGGGTAACCCCCACGGGGTGGGGAGAGAATTTATCGGGGTTTTTTTCGTTTTTAAAAACAAAAATCCTTTTGCGGTCTGGGTTTTAAGGTTAAATTTTTTTTAAAAACCCCTTTTGGGTCCATAAGGGAAACCTTAGTTTGGGGGTTTTGGGAATTTTACCTGCTGGAAAACCCCAAAGCATTAAAGGGGAATATGTTTGTAACCCAACACAAAAAAAGGGGCCCTTTCCCAAATCTGGGGTTTATTTTTTATCGGACCGCATAAAGGGGAAAAAGGTTGGGAAACATTTTTTTGGTTGGGAAAAACTTTTTGCGGGAAAATTTTCCCCCTTTTTAAAAATTTTTTTTTTAAAAACAAACCCAAATTCCAAACTTTCGGCAAAGACTTTTCGGGGTTAAAAACCCAGTTGGGTACCCCCCCTGGGGGGGGGGTTTAATTTCTTGGGGGTTACCCTTGACCAATCCGGCCCATGGGTGGTTTTGGGAAAGGGGTTTGGGAAAAACCCTGGGCAAAGCGATCTGTATTTTGGGGGTTTAAGGCTGGTTAAAACCACCACTTTAAGGGAGGGTTAAAATTTTTAAAACCCACAAAAGCCCTTTTCAATCTAAGTTATTTCTTGTTCAAGACCACAGGGGGCCCAAAAAAAGATGGTTTTAAACCCCCTTTTTGCGGGGGCAGAGCGATGCTGGATATCTTCTCCCCTTTTTCCTAGGCTGGTTCACAGAGCCACTTTCCAATAATTTCTGGGGCACAGACTTAAAAGGGTTAAGCCCACGAGCTCTGTACAATCTGGGGTTTATTTTTTTTGTAAAAAGACGCCCCCGGGGCCAACAAAGATGGTTGTAAAAACCTCGGGTTCTGGGCAAAAGCGTGCGGGAATATCTTCCTCCCCGGGTCCTAGGCTGGTTTTCACAGACCCAAACGTCCAAGGGTTTTCTCTGTGCGCCGAGACTTATAAGGGTAAAAGAACACGAGCTTTTGTACAATCTGAGTTATTTCTTGTATCAAGACCCCAGGGGGCCAACTAAGATGGTTGTAGACACCTGGGTTTGGGCTGGGGCAAGCGTTTGCGGTTTTTCGTTTCCCGGGTCCTGGGCGGGTTCCGGGGCCCCAAGTAAAATGTTTCCCTTTTTGGGGCGACGAGATTTTAAAATGTATAAGAACACGAGCTCTGTAAATCTGAGTTTTTTTCTTGTATAAAGGACGCCACCCCCAACTAAGATGGTTGTAGACAACCTGGGTTTTCTGGGCAGAGCGATGCTGGATATCTTCTCCCGGTCCTGGGTGGTTCACAGAGCCACGCCCCAATGTTTCCTCTGTGCGACAGCTTATAATGTATAAAAAACACAGCTCTGTCCAATCTGATTTTTATTTCTTGAATAAAAACGAAACCCCCAACTAAGATGGTTTAGACACCTGGGTTTTGCTGGGCAGACCCGGATGCTGGAAAATCTTCTCCCGGTTCCCCTAGGCGGGTTCAAGAGCCACCCCCAAATTTCTCTGTGCGACGAGACTTTAATGTATAAGAACACAAAGCTCTGTAAAATCTGGGGTATTTTTTTTTTTTAAAGACGCACAGGGCCAACTAAGATGGTTGTAGACACCTGGGGTTCCCTGGGCAGAGCGATGCTGGATTCTTTTTTGGGGGTTTTCCTAGGCGTTCACAAGCCACGTCCATGATTTTCCTGTGCACAGACTTTTTAAGGGTATAAGAACACGAGCTCTCCCCCCAACCCTAAATTTTATTTTTTAAAAATCAAGCCACACTCCCAACTAAGAGGGTTTTGTAGACCCCCTGGGTTGCTGGGCGGGCCCCGATCCCCCGGGGAATATTTTCCCCCCGGGCCCCCCTGGGCCCTGGTTCACAAGCCCCGTCCAATGATTCTCTTTTGCGACGAGACTTATATGTATAAGAACACAAGCCCAAACAACTGGGGGTTTTTCTTGTTTTCCGGGCCCGCAAAAGGGCCCAACTAAAAAGGGTTTTTGTAGACACCTGGGTTTGCTGGCAGGCGTGCGGGATATCTTCCCCCCGGGTCCTAGGCGGGGTTCACAGAGCCCCCCCAAAATTCCCCTGGGGGACGGGGATTTTATAATGTTTAAGAACACGAGCCCCCTGTACAATCTGAGGAAATTTTCCTTGAAATCAAACCCCCACACGCCAACAAAGGGAGGGTTTTGTAGCAACCTGGGTTTGCGGGCAGAGGTTTGCTGGATATCTTCCCCCGGGCCCTAGGCTTTTTCACAGGGGCCCCTTCCCAATGATTCTCTGTGCAAACGAAACTTTAAGTTTAAAAACAAAACTCTGTAAATTTCTGGGGTTTTTTCCCTTGAAATCAAGACCCCAAACAGCCAACTAAGGGTTTTGTAAAACCCTTTCGGTTGTTTGGGCAGAGCGATGCGGGAAATATTTTTCCCCCCCGGGTCCTAGGCTTTTTTAAACCAGACCCCGGTCCTTTTTCCCTCTGGGGGAACAAAGACTTATAATTTTAAAAAACGGCCCCCGGGACAATCTAAAAAGGTTTTTTCCCTTTGTACCAAAAACCGCACCCCCCAAACTAGAGGGTTTTTAGACCCCCTGGGTTGCTGGGCAAAGCGATGCTGGATTTTTTTCTCCCGGGCCCTTTAGGTTGGGTTTTTCCACAGAGCCCGTCCCAATGATTCCCTGTCCCAACGAGACTTATAATTTTTTTAGAACACAACCCCTCGTAAAAATCTGAGTTTTTTCCTTGTTCAAAAAACCGCCCCCGGGCCAACAAAAGGAGGGTTTGAGACACCTTTCGGTTTTTGGGCAGACGATGCTGGTATCTTCCCCGGGCCTCGGCTTTTTTTTCAAAAGGGCCACGTCCTTTGATTCCTTTTTGCAACGAGACTTAAAAATGATAAAAAAAACGACCCCTGTAAAATTCTAAATTTATTTTCTTGTCCCAAAGAGGGCACACGCCAACTAAGATGGTTTTTAGACAAATGGGTTTTGCGGGGCGGGAGACCCGATGCGGGAAAAATTTTTTCTCCCGGGCCCCGGGGTTTTGGTTTTCCACAAGCCACGTCCCAATGTTTCCCCCTTTTGGCGCCCCGAGACTTATAATTTTAAAAAAACACAAAACTCAGAAATCTAAATTTTTATTTTTTTGTACCCAAACGCAAAAACCCAAACAAAGAGGGTTTTTGTAAACACCCCCGGTTCTGGGCCAAACGATGTTTGGAATTTCTTCCCCCGGGTTTCCCTAGGCGGGTTCACAGAGCCAGGGCCCCATATTCCTGGGGCAACGGATTTATAATGTATAAAAAAAACGACTCGTAAAATCTGAGTTTTTTCTTGTACAAGACCAACAGCCAATTTAAGATGGTTGTAACACCTGGGTTTTGTTTGGGCAGAGCGTGCTGGATTCTTCTCCCGGGCCCCTGGGTTTGGGTTCACAGACCCCACGTCCAATGTTTTCCCTGGGGCGACGAGATTTAAATAATTTAGAACACAAAGCTCTTAAAAAATCTAAAGTTTTTCCCTTGTATCAAAAACCCCCACCCAAACTAAAAAGGGTTGTAAGCCACCTCGGTTGCTGGGCAAGCGATCCCTGGATATCTTCTCCCGGCCCCAAAGGTTGGTTCACAAAAGCCCCGCCCCAATGTTTCCCCCTGTGCGAAGAGACTTAAAATGTTATAAAAAACACAGCTCGTAAAAAATGCAGTTTTTCTTTATCAAGACCCCCCCAAAAAAACCCAAAAACCCCAAACCCAAAGATGGTTGTAACCCCCTTTGGGTTTTTTTTGGCAGAGCGATCCCTGGATATCTTCCCCCGGGCCCCTGGGCTGGTTCACAGAGCCCCCGCCCAAATGTTTCCCCTCTGTCCCGACGAGATTTTAATAATGTTAAGAACAGACCTCGTCCCTCTGAGTTATTTCTTGTATAAAGACGCCACACCCCCAACAAAAGATTTTTGAAAACCCACCTCGGTTTGTGGCAAGCGTTGCTGGTTTATTTTTCTCCCGGGCCCCCCAAATTTTTGGTTCACAGAGCCACGCCCCCAATGTTTCTCTGTGGGACGAGACTTATTGTTAAGAACACAAATTTTTTTAAAATCGGGAGTTTTTTTTTTTGGGAAATCAAAAAACCCAAAACCACCCAAACAAAGGGAAGGGTTTTTGTAGCACCTCGGTTTTTTTTTTTTTTTTTTTTTTTTTTTGGGTTTTTTTTTTTTTTTTTTTTTTTTTTTTTGGGTTTTTTTTTTTTTTTTTTTTTTGGGTTTTGGGTTTTTTTTTTTTTTTTTTTTTTTTCCCGGGGGCAGAGCGATGGGGGGATACCCTTCCCCGGGTAGTGGGCCCTTTTTTCCCCCGGAGCCCGCCCCAATAAATTCCCCCCGGGTGCGACGAGCCCTTAAATGTTTTAGAAACACGAGCTCTGTAAATCCTGGGTTTTTCCCCTTGTAAAAAACCCCACACCCCAAACTAAAAAGGGTTTTTGTAAACCCCCTCGGTTTGCTGGGGCAAAAGCGATCTGGATTTTTCCCCTCCCGGGTCCCCGGCTGGTTCCCGACCCCACGCCCCCAATTTTTCCCTCTGGGGGGACGAGCCTTTAAAAAATGTATAAGCCCCGACCCCTCTGAAAACAATTTTGAGAAATTTCTTGTATAAAAGACCACACCCCCCCAACAAAGATGGTTTTTAGACACCTGGGGTTCCCCGGGGCGAGCGATCCCGGATTTTTTTTTCCCCCGGGTTTCCCCTAGGCGGGGGTTCCCAAAAGAGCCAGGGCCCCCAATGTTTTCCCCCTGGGGAAACCGAGCCCTTATAATGTATAAAAACAACCAAAACTCTGTCCCCCTGAGTTATTTTTTTGAAATCGACGCCCCCCCCAAACCCAAAAGAGGGGTTTTGTAGCCCACCCTCTTTTTGCGGGGCAGGGGCGATGTTTGGATTTTCCCCCGGGGGCCTAGGCGGGTTTTCCGGGAGCCACGTCAATTTTTCCTCTGGGGGGACGAAAACTTTAATGAAATAAAACACGAGTTTCTGAAAAAATTTTAGTTTTTTCTTGTTCAAGCCCGCCACGCCAACTAAAAAAGGGTTTGTAGACACCTTTTTTTGCGGGGGCAGAGCGATGCGGGAAATTACCTTCTCCCGGTCCCTAGCTGGTTGACGGGCCCACGCCCCAATTAATTCTCTTTTGGGAGGGAAACTTATAATGTATAAAAAACCCGAGCTCTGTAAAACCCTGATTAATTTCTTGTATCAAGCCCCACACCCCAACTAAGAGGGTTTTTAGACACCTGGGTTGCGGGGCCAAAGCGATGTTTAAATTTCTTTTTCCCGGGGGCCTAGGCGGGTTTTTCACAGAGCCACGCCCAAATAAATTCTCTGTGCGACGAGACTTATAATGAAATAAAAAACCCCAAAAGTCTGTACAATCTGATTTTTTTCTTGTATCAAAAACGCCACCCCAACTAAGTTTGGTTTTTAGACCCCCCTCTTTTTCCCTGGGCAGAGCAAATTTGCTGGATATCTTTCCCCGGGGTCCTGGGCCCGGGTTTTTCAAAAGACCACGCCCCAATGATTCTTGGGGCGACGAGATTTTATAATGATAAAAAACACGAGTTTCTGAAAATTCCGATTTTTATTTCTTGTATCAAGACGCACACCCCAAATTTAAGAGGGTTTTGAAAGACACCTCTTTTTGCGGGGGCAAGGGGGTTTGCTGGATTTTTTTCCTTTCCCCCGGGGTCCCAAAGGCTGGTTCACAGAGCCACGCCCAATGTTTCCTGTGCAAACGAGTTTAAAAATGTTTAAGAACTGAGCTCTGAAACAATCGGGTTTTTTTCCCCTTGTATCAAAGCCCGGCACACGAAAAACAAAGAGGGGTTTTAGACACCTGGGTTTTGCTGGGCAAGGGGATCCCCGGATATCTTCTCTGGGGTTTCCTGGGCTGGTTTCACAGAGCCCCCCCCCAAGGGTTTCCTCTTTGCGACGAAAAATTAAAATTTTAAAGAACCGAGTTTCTGTAAAATTTTAAAGTAATTTCTTGAAATCAAGACGCACACCCAAAACTAAGATGGTTTGTAGACACCTGGGTTTTGCGGGGCAGGGGCAAATGTTTGGATATCTTCCCCCTCGGGCCCTAGGCGGGTTTTCACAGAGCCACGTCCAATAAATTTCCCTGGGGCGACGAAAACTTATAATGTATAAGAACACGAGTCGTAAAAATCTGAGGTATTTCTTGTATCAAAAACGCAAACCCCCAAACTAAGAGGGTTTTGTGAAACCTGGGTTTTCGGGGGCAAGCGATGCGGGGAAAAATTTTTCCTCCCGGGCCCAAAAGGCGGGTTTTTCAACGGACCACGCCCCTTTGTTTTTCTCTGTGCGACGAGATTTAAATAATATAAAGACACGAGCTCTGTACAATCTGAGGTATTTCTTGTTCAAGCCCCGGGCATAACCCAACTAAGAGGGGTTTTGTAGACCCTGGGTTTTTCCCTGGCAAGCGATGCTGGATATCTTCCCCCGGGCCCTTTAGGCTTTTTTTTCACAGAGCCACGTCCAAAATGTTTCCCTCTGTGCAAACGGGGATTTTATAATGTATAAAAAACACGAGTTTTTGTAAATCTGAGTAATTTTTTTGGTACAAAAACGCACCCCCCAAACAAAAGAGGGTTTTGTAGACACCTCGGTTGCGGGGCCGGGAAGGGGATCCCTGGATATCTTCTCCCGGGTCCTGGGCCCGGGGTTCACAGACCCCACGCCCCCAATTGGTTTCCCCTCTGTGCGACGAGACTTAAAATTTTATAAAAAAACACAAGCTCTTTTAAAAATCTGAGTTTTTCTTGCTGGAAAATCTTCCCCCCGGGCCCCCCGGGCGGGGTACCCCGGGGGGCCCGTCCAATGATTCTCTGTGCGCGAGCCCTTAAAATTTGAAATTAAGAAACAGGGAGCCTGTACAATCTGAGTTTTTTTTCTTGAAACCAAGACGCACATGAAAACTAAAAATGGTTTGTTACACCCCCTTTTTGCTGGGCAGAGCGTTTGCTGGATATCTTCTCCCCGGGCCCCCTAGGGGGGGGTTTTTCACAAAAAGCCACGCCTAATTTATCTGGGGCAAACGAGACTTAAAATTGTAAGAAAAACGATCTCTGTAAAACCCTAAATTTTATTTTTTGTACCAAACCCCACCGCCAACTAAAAAGGGTTTGTAGACACCTGGGTTGCGGGGGCCAGGAGCGATGCTGGGATATTTTTTCCCCCGGGTTTTCCAGGCGGGTTCACAGACCCCACGCCCCAATGTTTCCCTCTGTGCGAGAGACTTAAAATTTTATAAAAACACGAGCTCTTTTACATCTAGTTATTTCTTGTATCAAGACGCACACCCCAAAACTAAGATGGTTTTTTAGACCCCTTTGGGTTTTGCGGGGCCAGAACCCGAGGGCTGGATATCTTTTTCCCGGGGGTCCTGGCCCGGGTTTTCCCACAGAGCCACGTCCCATGATTTTTCTGTGCGACGAGCCCTTAAAAATTTTAAAAAAAACACGAGCTCTGAAAAAAACCTGAGTTTTTTCTTGTATCAAAAACGCCCCCGCCAACTAAGATGGTTTGAGCCCCACCTCGGTTCGGGGCAGGACGTTTGCGGGATATTTTCTCCCGGTTTCCTAGGCGGGTTTCACAAGCCAGGGCCCCAATTTGTTTCCCTCTGTGCAAACGAGCCCTTAAAATTTTAAATAGAACACGAGCTCTGTAGATTCCCTAAATTTTAAATAAAAAAATCGAAAATTTAAAAATTCCTCGCTTAATGCTATGCCCCAATAAACCCCAAGCCTGCCATTATAACAAAACAAAAGAAACCACTGACATCGCCTTTTTTTTGGACCCCACCGCCTTCGTTCAAAACGTAAAAAAGCCCCGTTTATTTTTACAGCCACGGCCACGGGGGATATTTAAAAAAAAAGATTTTCGAAAAATTTTGGTTTTATACAAATTTCGCCTTGCACTTATAAAATAGCGTATTTAGCCCCCCTTTTGGATTTTGGGTTTTTGTTAACCAGGGGTTTAATCATGGCCCAAATGGTTTACCACCCACTTTGTATTTTATACAACTGCCTTATTTACTAAAATTAAGGGGCATATTTTTTTAATGTGTTTTATAAAATGGGCCAGTTTTTTTTTAAATGTTTTTTCTTTCTTATTTTTTTTTTAATTTTTTTTTTGGGGGCCGCCCCCAATTGGGCAGTTCAAAACGCCCCCCTTTAAACCCTGGGGTTTTTAGAGGAGGAAAAATCCCATGCTGTTTCCAAAAACCACCCCAGGTAGGGAGAGGAAAGGTAGGGTGTTTTTTTCGTCGCGGCCCCGCCCTCGTTTTTCGCCCCATCGTTAGTTTTTTGTCATTGCCCGTCGTTGTCGGGGGGAGTCGCCCAAGTAGGGGGAAAAATTTTTTCCTTAAAAGATTTTCAGCCAAAAGCCCCGCCTCGGGTTTTTTGGGGGAGAAATTTTAAATAGCCCCTCCTCTTAAAAGCTGTTTTTTGAGAGGGGGCCCTTTTTTCTCTTAAAATTGCTTTTTTTTTCGATCGGGAAAGCCATGTTTAGGGGCCCCAATTTCCCCTTCCCCCGGGCCCAGAGGGGGAAAACCCTTTGGAAAACCAGAGGGACGACCCCTACAGGGGCGGGCTCGACCCGTTAAGCAACCCCTTTTCTGATTGGGGAACGTCCGGGGGTTTTAAAATCCCTTTTAAAAAACCCTTTAAAATCCCGCCCCTGAAGGTTTTTTTCCGAGGTTTTCCTAAATTTCTTTTAAAGGTTAATGCAAGGTATTAAAGCCCCCTCTTAAAGCCCTGGACAGAAAACATATTGAAAACTACCCGCTTCTAGCCCAGACATTTTGTGGAGGGGCTAATCCCCAAACTTTCCCTCGGGGGCGTGTTGTCTTTTACCACTAAACCCCAAACCCTTATCAGTGAGAATTTTAAATTTCATAACGTCCCCCCGCGTGTTTTTCTGATCCCCGGCGGGGCTGTTTTCAAAAGGGGAAAGGCAAATAGTTTTTGGTTTTGGGGTTTTAATTTTTTTTAAGTCTTTTTTAAACTCCAATTCCCTTATAGGGAGGAAATCCACATGTTAGTTTTTTTTCGATGACGACGGGGAGGGAAAATAGGGCGCTTCAAAACCCTTTTGGGGCAAATTGGGGGCCCCTGTTACTGAAAATAAATGAGATGATTTTTAAAGCAGGTATGTTTTTTTATGATTTGATTTTTTTTTAAGAGTGTAAAAAAAAACAAATAAATTGAGGAAGATGAAAAGTTATGACCAAAAAAGGTTTTTTTTTATTGAATGGCAATAAAGAAAAAAAAGAAATTTTTATGATGTTAATTTAATTTTGGTAAATACCCTTACCCATGGATGAGAAAATTAGAAAGTTTTTTCGCCCCTTTTTTCATATGAAGAAAAATGCTAACCGGGGTAGGAAGGAAAGGAGTTTTTTTGACGTTTCGGGCGACATTAAACTTTGGCATCGGTTTTGTTTTTTTCATGGTTCCCCTTTTTACGTCGGAGAAGTCCCTTAAGGGGAAAAGGGGGGGATCCCCGACGAGACGGGACTGAGGGATGTGAAAAAGGGCAGACCCCAAAGATGGTTTTTTTTTTTAAAAAACAAAACCCAAAGAAAGGCGTGAAAAGAAAAATAGGGGGGCTTCAACCCGGGGGGTGGTCCCCCCCATTTCTTCCCCCCTGTGGTATTTTTTTTTGATGATGGGTTATATTGTTTTTCATATTTATAAAGAAAAATAAAATTTTCCAAAGGAATTAATTGACGACGGGCGTTTAGAAAAATAGAGCTCTTTTAAACGGGTTGGAAAATTGCCCCCGCCTTTGAAAATTTTAAAATAAATTTAAATGGGTGTTCCCCCGTAGCGTAGGAACTAAAATTTTTTTTAAGTGGGGGGGGGCACAAATCCCGTTTTACTACGAAGGGTTGGGTGGGCGAAGCCCCAGCCACCGGAAAACCCTTTTCGCCGTAAGGGGAGATTTTAAAAAAAAAAAGCCCTTGGTTTGGTTGGCCCCAAAAAAAGGGTTTTTAAAGGGGAATTTTTTTTTTTTATGAAAAAAGGGGTTACAATTTTTTAAGCTAAAAATTGATTTTAAAAATTGGGTTCCTGGGCTAAAATCGGGGCCCACAGTCTGCTTGGGAGTGAAAAAAAATTGCCCCCCAAAAAAAAATGAATATTTAAGGGCCCAAAATCCTCAGGCTAGTCTAGTCCCCCGCAAATTAAAATCTCTAACCGAATCTTTTTTAAAAAGTTTAACAAAAAAACCCTTTTTTTTGGGTTTTTTCAAGCCCGACTGTAGGGAAAAATCCTAAAAATTTACCCAACAGCCCATAAGTTAGCAAATGACCCCATACCCGGGTTGGGGGGCAAACCCAAAAAGTGGGGGGGGGGGAGTTTTCCGCCCCATCCCCCTCTTTTTCCCACGCCCCTGAAGGTGGGAAAAAAGTAATGTTACCGGGGAACCCCAAAAACATGGGTTTACTCACGGGGGGGCGGGCCCCCAACAAAGACTTTTTGGCCCTTTTCCCCCTTTTATTTTAGTTTTGGAACCCAGCCACAAATTTTTTTTAAAGGGGGCCCTAATTGTTTTTTATATCATATGGCGAAAACCAAAAAAAAAAAACCATTGAAAAGGACTTTTAGAAACTTTGGGATTCCCACCGGTTTTTTCGTCCTAATTCTTCCGCCCGTGAAATTGAAAATTGGTGGGATGGGGTTTAAGGGTTTTTTTTTTGATTAAAAATATTTGTTTTTCCCAATTGTTTTTAGGAAAAAAAATGTCCCATGAGATAGAAATTTGTAAAAAAACCAAATTATTTATTTTTTTAAAAGGAAAAAAATAATAATTTGTTTATCTTGTGTTTTTTGGGTTTTTGGACGCGCCCAAACCTTAGGGCATCATCCAACCCAATTTTAGCCTAGGGGTATGGGAGGAATAAACCAAAGCCCGGGCCCGAAAACCCAATTTACGGGGTTTTTTGGGGGGAAAAAAGGGGGGTTTCTCCCGGGCCCCCGATCGTCATTGAAAAGGTTTTAGGTGGGGGCTTTTTTTTTGTTTAATAATTTACTTTGAAAAGTGAAAATTTTACAAATTTTTTCCCGGGGTCCTAAAAAGAAACAAAAAGCAACACTTTTTCCCCCGGCCCTTTTTTGGCAGTAAACCCACAGTCCCTTTCTTGTTTTTAGTAAATTTCTCAAAACTTTTTTTTGAGCGTGTGAAAAAATACTGTGGGGAAAGGAAACTTTAAAAGGGGTTGTTTTTTATTAAATAATAAATTGGGATTAAGGGGGGCGTCAACAGTTTTTTGTCCCCCAAAATGGCCCCACTCCATCCAGGGACATGGGGGGGACACAAAACCCTGCTGGGGCAGAAAACCAGCCGCCGGTAAAAGGGGAAAGGGAACAGACCCCGGGCCGTCCCCCCACCTTTTTAGTACCCTTCTTCAGTATTTTCTCCCAAGATGTGTTTTAGCGTGTGAGGGAAAAACTTTTGGGTGGGAAACTTAAAGGGGTTGTTTTTTTTAAGTAAAGTATATTGGGGGGAAAAGGGGGCGTCAAAAAGTTGGTCTTTTTGCGCCAAATCTTTTCCTAGGGGACCCTGGGGGAGGGCCCCAAAACCCGGGTTTGGGCAGAAAACCCGCCGCCGGTAAGGGGGAAACAACAGACCCCGGCCGTCGGGGGAAATTTTAGTAAACCCCTTTTTCATTTTTACCAAAGACTGTTTTTTGGCGTGTGAAGGAAAATGTGGAAGAAAAAACTTATAGGGCATTTTTATATTACACTTTTGGGGAAAACTAAAGCATAGTTTAAGATCGACGAGAACGACGAAAGACGTTTAGAAACTAGGGCGCCCCCCCAAACCCGTTTTGGGTTTTATTGCGTGCCAGTGATATTGTAAGTGTAAGCAAAATATTTTAAAAGATTGTTTTAAGTCCCCCAAAATCATGGAAATTTGGGAAATTTTGGTTTTAAAAAGTTTTTGTTTTTAAATTTGGGGTTTAAAAGGCGCGTCCAAACCCCTTTTTGGTCTTTTTGCAAAACCCAAACTAGTCTAATGGAAATGGGGGGGGATGGGCCAATGCTGGTTTAAAAATCCAGCCACCCGGGGAAGGGGAGGGGAAAGGGGTTTTTAACGTCGCGGTTTGTTTTATCGTCTTTGTCCCAAATTTTTTGTTGTGTCAAATTGGCCCTCGTCCCCTCGGGGAAAATCCCCTCAAAGGAAGGGGGGGTGGGCCCCCCCAAGACGATTGGGCAGAGGGTTTGCCCCCTATTTCAGGGGGTAATATACTCCCCCCCCTTGCTAGCTGTTGTTTGCGAGGTTTGGGCCCTTTTTATAAATAATTATTTTCCCCTCGTCCAAAAGTCCCCTCGTTTTGTTGTATAAATTTTGGGGCATCGTCCCCCGAGGGGTCGACCCAAAGGGGAAATACCAATTTTCCCCACGAAGATTGGGCCCGGAAACCAAAAAACGTAAAAAGACCGAGCTAGAAGTCCCCCTTTCCACCTGTGTCCCTTTCCCTCCTTTTAAAATTTTTGGGCTTATTTTTAAAAAAATTTTAAAAGGTTTTTTTAGATGTTTAAAATTTAAAGGGGGAGTCCAAAAGTAAAGGGCCCCTAATGCGCGGGACGCCCCCTGTAGCCTACGGGGTATGGGGGGGAAAAACCCCTTTTTCGGTAAGAACCAGCTACGAAATTTGGGCCCAGGGAAACGTTTGGTTTTTCCCCCTCATGGACGTTTATCGTCTTTGACCTGAAATTTTCTAGTAATTGGGGTTTTCCGGGCGTAGAAAGGTGTCCCTCAAGGGAAAAAGGGAAAAAAGGTTCCCCCCGACACCGGGCCCGAGCTCGCCTCTTGTTTTTTGGATGTTTTTTTTCCCCGTACTTACTAGCCCGAGGGTTTTTTGTAATGGACCCTTTTTTTTTCCTTTTTTACACTTTTTAAAGATTAGCAGAGCCATGTTCTGGGACATAAACATAAAAATTTTAAAACCCCCGGGAACTAATTAGCATTTTCCCCAAACTTCCCCCCAGGCGCGAGCGGGAAAAAAAATTTTAAGCAAAACGAAAATCCAGTACAAGATGGCGAATTTTTGGGGTTTTTTTAAATTTTTTCTTCTTCCCAAAAAAAAAAAAAAGTAAATTTTTTTCTGGGTTGTGTGGGTATATTTTTTGCCCTTTTGCCCGAATGATATTTTTAAAAAATCCCAAAAAAATAAAAAGTTTTTTGCATAAGGGGAAATTTTGTAATATTTGTGGGTTTAAAATTTTATTTTTCTCAGCTGTCAAACTGGCGGCCACCTTTAAAAAATATTTTGGCCCCTTTAAATTTGCCTTTCCCCTTTTGGATTAACAAAGTAAACCTTTTCCTTTTTAAGATGGCTTTTTCCCAAATTGGGGAACGGAAATGACCACCGGGCTGCTAATCTTTGCCAAAAAGTAAATTTTAAAAATCCAAAAGGCCTATCCTTGGGCCCCATTCGACTTCCCGAAAAATACGTGGGGGAAATAGGGCCCTTCAACCGGTTTTGGTCCCTATTTGGGGGCCGAATGGGGAAAAATGAAAAAATTTATGAGATTTTAGTTAATATTTTTTTTTTTTTTTTTTTAGTTTTAAATTTTGGGTTAAGGAACGCTCAACCGTTAAGGGGCCCCCCAATGGGCCCCTCTAAACCTAGGGGGTATGGGGAGGAGGGGAAAATCATTCTGGTCCCGAAAACCCCCACGGGAAGGGGAAAAAGGGGGTTTCTCACGTCGCCCGTTCCCCTCATCGTCCCTTTTTATTGTTTTGTTTTTGTCCCCTTTTCCCTCGTCCCTCGGGGGGGTCGTTTAAGGGAAGGGGGAGATGTCCCCGATGACGATTGCCAGAGCTTTGCCTCTAGTTTTTGAGGATTATAAAAACTCCGCTTTTTACTAGCTGATGTTTTGCCCAGGTGGACCCTTTTTTTCCCCTTTTTAATCGGGCCTTTTTTCGATTAGTAGAGGGCCCTGCTCCCGGGGGGCCCCCTTTTAACCCCCCGGGCCCCCCGACGGGGAAAACAACCCCCTGGTCAAACAAAGAACAAAGTTTTTTTTAATTAAAAAAAATTTTCGGTAAAATAAGGTATTTTTTTTTTCCAAAAGCATTTTTAATAAGGGATAAATTTTTTTTATTTGACATTATCATTTTTATGTGTAGGCTCTGCCCCCCCAGGGCCCCTATTAAATATTTAAATTTTCTTTTACATAAATTCCCGTTTTTAGGTTTTTCCCCAGTTTCCCCCTGAACTTCCCCAAACGGAATTCGGGGGAACCTCCGGCGAAGGGAAAGGGGGTGCACGCGCGCGCCGGAGAAAAATAAAGCAACTATTACATTCCCTTTTGGCATCACCAATGTGTGGAGGGGTTTTTAGTTTATAGAAAAAATCGAACCCCTATTTTTAGGCTAGATTAGCAAATCGGTGGGGCCACTTCCGTGACAATTAAAAAACCAAACTTGAAAATTTCCTTTTTTTTGTTTATTCAAATTGGGGGCGATTTGTTTGCACAAAGTTCTCAAAATGCCCTCAATTAAAACGTCCCCAAAACGCCAATTTGAAATGGGGGCCCATTGACTCTTTAATTTGCTACCTCGCGCCCCGTGCGGAGGTTGAAAACCCGTTTAAAATAGCCTACAATAGGGGTTTTTAATATCTCTTGTACAGTCCCCCCTTTCGCCACTACCCCAAATTTTAAAATCGATCCGTTTTTAAAAAATGCTCGTAAAATGAAAAATTTTGGGTGATATTCATAATATTTTCTCTTAATTTGTGTGGGTTTTCAAAAATCCCAAAAACAAAATGGGGTGGGGTTTTCCGGGTTACTTTTCGGGAAAATTTTTTTGAAATTAAAAAAAACAAGTTTAAAACCCTATCCTTTTACTTGGGGAAGCGAGCAAAACCCTACCTTTCCAACCCCAAAAAAACCTACAGTACACGAATATGAAAAAATGACTAAATTAAAGTAAAACAATTTTTCGGGAATTAAACACTTTAAAAAAAATAATTTGAAAAAAAAATGTTACCATACTGGGTTTTTGGGTTTTTTTTTTACGTCCCCAAAATCATTAAAAATTGTTTTAAAAACCAGGGGGCAACAGTGGGGGCTTTTTTCCAGGGGTTTTCGTGGAAAGCCCCCCTTCCAAAAAACCGCGCTCGATTGACCAATGATAGTAAAAATCCCTTGTCCAGTAGTATGGGGGGCGAAAAATTTAAAAAATTTGGGGGGTTTTGGGTGCCCCCCCCGTTAAATTTCAAAACGTAGTTCGAATGTATTAAAAGTTTTAAAAAAAACCGTAAAAAATGTTTTTTTAAAAAAATAAAACCCAGATTTAAACATATAGGGTACACAGAATAACGAGCAAGTTTATAAGTAATTATTATTGAGGACCTATCACAAATTCATTACAATGTTAAGTGTTATTATTTTAATTGGGTCAATTATTAACATATTGAAAGACTTCTGTTCTACATATGGCAATTTATTATGTATGTCATGTAGGGCCTATGTAAGAAATTTGAAACTAACTATTGGGCGCAGTGCGCAGGCTGAAGCCGGTAAAAGCGTCACCAACGGTAAAAGCAAATAGTCTTGACTACACTATACACCCAAAACTAGCCCTATAGCCAAACGTTGAGGGAAGAATGTCTTTGTGTTCGAGTAATTTGAATGAAAAGTTATAAAAATCGTAACCCGTTATCGATAAGAAGTAAATAACAATGATGGGATCAATAAAAAAGGTAAAAAAGTTTTCACAGCCGGGACTCGAACTGGCGACCTTTCGCTTACAAAACGAGCGCGCTAACCGTTGGACCAACTGCGACCACAGAGCTTATGTGGTCCATAGCGATCCGTGCGCTTCCTTCAACCGAGCAGATATGCACGCCGACTCAAAGCGAGCGTAAAAGTTTTGTGATGGTAATTAGGACACTTTTAATACTTTTAAAGTCTACTGCCAATATTTCTTGATTGTAATTGACGTCTGAACATAGCATGTGTTCGCAATTACTGTTTACTTTGGTATTGAACACTTTCGAGGTGGCAGTTCTCTTGACGTATCCACACTCGATTCGAATGAGAAGGCTGCCCGTGCCATGTTGCCAAGCCAAATACCAGGTTGGCCAAACTCTCAAGAAGAAGTTTCCAACTATTACATATCGTATATTTTTTGTTTATTGGATGAGCGTAGCGAGCGAAGCGAAGATTCCATTTCACTACACTGGAGAAAAAAATTCAATTTTTTTTCTTTTTCTGTATTTTTGTGTGTCTGTTAACACGATTCCGGCTAAACCGATACTCCAATTGCGATGAAATTTTATGGAGGCCTTCGAAATCTCTGAACGAAGAGCTGCCACGTTTTTGAGCGCAATCGAAAAATTATTTCTCATGAAAATCGCAATTTTACGATTTTTTTCGATTTTTAAAAAATCTCTTCGGCTTATAACACCTACATGCTTTGTCCGATTTTAATGATTTTTTCACAGAACCTTAATTTTATGAATTTATGTATTCCTGTGAAATTTGAGCGCAATCAAAAAACTATTTCTTATGAAAATCGAAATTTTACATTTTTTTTCTTTTTTAAAATAATTATTTGACTTATAACACCTACATGCTTAACCCTATTGTAATGATTTTTTCACAGAACCTTAATTTTATAAATTAATATATTCGTGTAAAATATGTGCGCAATCGATTAATTATTTCTTATGAAAATTTCAATATTAAGATTTTTTCCTCTTTTTAAATTGCGATTTATTAAATAAATTTAAAATTTCAGTTAATTTTTTATTTAATTTAATTTAATTTAAAAAAAATCTTCAACTTAGTAATGATTTTTTCACAGAACAACAGAAAATCCGCATAACACATGGCAACTCAATGCACCAATTACGCTCATCCAACAACGCGGCGGGACTTAAGCGTTTTCCTAGTAATTACATGAAAGCCAATCATATTGAATGTTTAATGTTTAACGAACTTATCATTATTTCGTCCATTAGCCCATTAGCCTAATTGAGTGATTAACGTGTTATTTTGATGGGACGTTTCGATTTCCGAGGTTGGCAAATACTAAACTAGTCAGTTGGCAAACTGTACCAATAAAAGATGCAAATAAATAGGTTTTCCAAAAATGTAACAATTAAAAATAAATTAATACTTACAGAAGTAAAATAAACTACGGTTGTTAGATTCTCTGATATAAAAAATACTAACTAGGCCCTATTTTATAAGCCGTTACTGAATAATAATATTATACTCTTGAGTCCGCTGGTACACTCGCTGGAGCCACTTTAAAACCATTATTATTACGTAAAAAATAATGTTTTTTATAAATTTATATTTTTGAGTATTTATTATTATATTTTATGTTAAATACAATTAAGTCGCATAATAGAGTTGAAGAGCATTCCCTATTGTGAAGGGATGCCCGACGGCTGTTGAAGGTTACTCAATCCTTTGCATTCGCATTAACGACTGAGGAAAAGCTCGGAAAAACCTTAAGTAAGGACGGGTTTAAAACCGGAACCTCCCGCATCAGAGTCGCGCGCCTAACACTCAACCAACACTGTCGGTGAGTGTTAGTTATTGTTGTCTTAGTTTATAAGGTAGAGAAAATGTTATGAAAATATGAAGGTTCTCTCCGACAGCGAAGTGATTTAAACGATAAAACATCTTCAATATGATAACATTAAATAATAACTTATTTTTTATTGTGCGCTAATCTCGCACAGGGATATGAACAGACCATTGCTGGACAGATCCAAAGCCACGAGCAAGGGCAGGGAGAGGTTTTAAGTTCATATTTCTACAAGTTTTTGTTTATTTAAATTTAAAGGGCATGTCATTGTTTTGTTAATTTGGATAAAGACGCGTCAACCGTTTGGTATAATGCACCACTCTGGCACAGTGATATGGGGTAGAGGGGCCCATGTTAGTATAAGAACCAGCCATGGTAGGGGGTGAAAGGGGTTTCTCACGTCGCGGTCGTCATCTTCTTTATCATTGTTCGTGTGTCATGGTCGAAGTCATCGTCGGAAGGTTGTCTTGGGAAGGGTAATAGGTCCCTGACGACGACTGCCAGAGCTCGCCTCCAGTGTCGGCGAGTTATATACTATCCTATACATAGCCTAAAAAGCTGTTTTTTGCGAGATGGCGACGCGTGTTCCCTGTTGGCCCCGACGCAATCAACGAGTTTTTCGATAACTCAACAAAGATCGTTATGTTTTAATAGGAAATATACAGTCAGTGATTTTTTTATGCATATTAGGTTGAAGGGCACGTCACCGTTAGGTCATATTGCCCCTCTTGTAATAATGTACATTATTAGTTAGTTTAAAAACTTTATATTTTCCAAAGGGGGGGAACGCAAGGGGTGCGCGGGAGACGTGGGTGAACAAGTTTGTGCTGGTCAGATCCAGCCACAAGCAAGGGGAGGGCATGGGAGTAGGGGGCCGGGGGGCAAGGGCCGGGGCGGGATCATGGCCGGGGTCGGGTGGGGGCCTGTGGTCTGGGGCGAAATCAGGCGGGGCTCAGGCAAAGGACAGAGGGAGAGGGAGGTTACAAGGAGGGCAGGGGTTTGGTTGTTCCCCCACGTTTTTGGTATCTGCGTCTGTATCACCCGCGGATCAACGACAGAATCAACGAGGCCGATTCCGATCAACCTTAAATTTAGTATGTGCCTATTTGCCAGGACGACTCGAATGTAACCGTTTACAAATTCCTATGCCAATAACTGATGGATTTATTTCGAAATCAGAAGTTAAAATTCTTCTGCCACAGCGGGAATCAAACCCTGGACCTTCTGCACTAGAATCAGAGAAGCTAACCACAAGAACAACGAAAGAAAGAAGGAAATAAATAAAAATATGGTTATGATAGTAATAGCAAAAGAAAAATAATTTATTTTAATGGCAATAAATAACAATGACATGTGACGTGTGTTTTATTGTTTATTTTAAATGAAGGATGCGTCAACCGTTAGGTCATAATGTACCACTCCAGCCTAGGGGATATGGGAAGGAGGGACCCACGCTGTTCAGAACCAGTTTCGTGTAAGTTAGAAGGAGGAAAGGGGGTACTCACTTCGCGGTCGTCATCGTCTTTGTCATCGATCGTTGAGTCACTGTCATAGTCGTCGGAAAAGTCGTCAAAGGAAAGGGGAGTTGTACCCGAACACGATGGTCAGAGCTCGCCTCTAGTTTCGGACGGTAGTATTCTCCCCTCATACCAGCTCATGAGTGCAGTTATAACAAGGCGTGAGAGAAACTAGGGCGCTTCAACCGGTTAGGTCATATTGCGCCGCCTGTGACATTGGAGGTTAATGATATGAGTTTGTGATGTAATTGATAATAATATTGTTTTCTAAATTAATGAAGAATTTTTATTTTGTCTATTTGGATTAAGGGGGCGTCACCTTCAGGTCATAATGTGCCTAAGGGATACGGAGAGAAGAGGTCCATGCTTATCAGGACCAGCCACGGGTAGGGGAGGAAACTAGGGGTTCCCCACTCGCAATAGTCATCGTATTTTTCTCCGTTTGTGGTGTAATTTTCATCTTCGTCGGAAGGAGGAGGTGTCCCGACGACGATTGCCAGAGTTCGCATCTTGTTTCGGGGAGAAATGTATTACCCTTCGTACTATAGAATGTTTGCGAGGGGGACGTTCTCTGTTAATTGCAAAATAAATTATGTTAAATGTGAATTTACCTTATTTTAAAAAAATTGCATTAAATGATAAATTAAAAAAATATGTTGTGTGCTGCGGACCCCGTCAGAGGCGAGTATAGGTATATTTAATTTCCAACAAGACAGTTTATATACCCAAAAGAACGGCAGTTATTAATACAATCTTAACATTTAATGGTGAACCCACATACACGTGCTAAGTACTACGGACTAGATGATGAAGCGCCGTGAGGTCATACTGAGCAGCAGTTTTTTTTGTAAGGGAATAAATGTGTGTGTGAGTTTGTTTATATCTTATAGTAGGTTATAAAATTATATTTTTCATATGTTTTGGTGTTTGGATTTAGGGGCGCGTCCAACCGTTAGATCATCTCATAATGGGAGGAATGCTCTATGATCAGTACTAGCCCTGGGGTTGGGAAGGAAAGGGGTTTCTGAAGTCGGCGGGGGCCCTCATCGTCTTTGTCATGGATCGTTTTGACTTTATCGTCATCATCGGGGAGGGCGTCAAGGGGAAAAGGCTAGGTCCCCGACGACGATTGCCAGAGCTTGTCTCTTGTTTTGGGGTGTAATATTAAAATATACTCTCCAACACACTAGCTGATGTTTGCGAGAATGACCTATCTATTTCCCCCGACCACGAAAAGCAGAGCCATGCTCTGGCCAACATCTAACCTAGTTTTTCTTTGGGGGGGGGAGGATATTCAGGACACTTCAACCGTCAGGTCATAATGCGGCACTCTAGCCTAGGGGATATGGGGAGGAGGGGACCATGCGGGTCAGAACCAGCCACGGGAAGGGAAGGAAAGTTTGGGTTCTCCCCGTTGCGGTCGTCATTGTCTTTTTTCATCGTTCGTGGTGTCATTGTCGTCATCGTCGTCGAAGCGGTCGTCAAGGGAAGGGGCAAGTTCCCCGACGACGATTGATTCTTCGTTGCTTGCTTCTTGATTCGGGGAGTAATATACTACCCTTCTTACTAGTTGATGTTTGCGAGGAGGACTTTTTCTCTTGAATTTACTTTTACGATTAGGAGAGCCATGCTCTGGGCCAATTCTACCCCGGGCCCAGACGAGGGATCAAGCATTGTTGATGTATGGAGGAAAGTCACATGCTGGTAGGGTAGGGTTTATGAAAAGAAGGGGGGTCTTGTTGTGGTCATCATGGTCTGAGACATTGTTCGTGTTGTCATTGTCGTCTTCGTCTGGGAGGTTATCAAGTTAGTGGGAAGGGGTCCCCGACAACGACTGTATATAAAGACTGTGAATTATCAATAAACTAGTTACTTTAGAATATTTTTAATAAAGCGCGTCAATCGTTAGGGCATGAGCTCCACGGTCAGTCTGAAAATTTGATTACAAGAACGGCAAGAGAAACTAGGGGGCTTCAACCGTGTAGGTCATATTGCGCTGCATTTGATATTGTGAGTAACGAAATTGAATGTGTTGATTAAATATGTTTCGTGACGATTTGATTAGTTAAGTTTCGGTAAGCGTCAACAATAAGGTGTTAATGCGCCACTCTAGGCAAGATGCTGTGGGTGGGTAGGTCCCATGCTGGTCAGAACCAGCTGCGGGTAGGGGTGGATAGAGGGGGTGTGACGTCACGTTTGCAATTCTATTTATTTATTATTTTATTATTTATTTTCCACAGTCGGCTTAGTAGGAAGGAATAAAAGAGAGATTCAGAGAGTATCCCAGGCGACGACTGCCAGAGCTCGCCTGAAGCTTCGGTTTATTTGGTTTCAGGGGACATAAACATTAAGGTCATAATGCACCACTCTATCCAAAGAGATATCGTGAGATAAGACCCGTGCTGGTCAGAACCTGCAGTCACGGTTAGAGGAGGAGGAAAGGGGGGTTCTTACGTCGTAGTCGTTATCGTGAGAGAAAGCGTCAGTATTTCAGTCGACGACATGCCAGAGCTCGCCACTTGTTTCTTATACTAGCTTGTCATTGCAAGATGGATTTTTTCTCTTTCATCGCCTTTTCAGCAGAGCCATGCTCTGGCTTATCTACCCCGACCCAGACGGGGTCATGAGGGTATACACAATTACATGGTGTATACCCAGAAAGAAAAATATGTACTTCTCATGCAGTAAACCTTTCCTATACAGGGTTTACGCTGTTGAGCTACAATTGCACCTGCTCCTTACACCTACACATGTTTTTACACTTGGTACAAACCAACAAATCCAATGTAAAGTCAAAGAACACAACACAACATAATTTTGTAATCACAACAATCATCACACGTTTTTACTAACGAATGTTAAAGAACACGTGCTTAAAACTCATCTTCAGGGGCTGTGGGCCTTAGGCCTGCATTAACGGTTTGGTGTGGGGCTCCCCCTACCTTTATTGTAGAAAATCATGTATTCTTTACTTACGAAGGAGCGAATACCCATAAATAATGTTTGAAGACACCAATAGGTTCCCACAAATATTTTTGCCCGGGGGCCCCTGATATAAATTACGTCGCGGAACAGTTCCGATACGGGGCAGTAGACGACGACGTGAGAAACTAGGGCGCTTCAACCGGTTTGGTCATATTGCGCCGCTTGTGAATGAAAGTAAATGAGAAGAGTTAATGCAGGTATGTTTGATGATTAGATTGTTTTCTAAGTGTATAAATAACAAAATAAAATGATGGTGATGAAAGTAATAGCAAAATAAAAGTTAAGTTTTTTGGTTTATTTGGTTTAAGGACGCGTCAACCGTTAGGTCATAATGCACCACTCTAGCCTAAGGGGGGGGGGAAGAGGGGCCCATGCTGGTCAGAACCAGCCACGGGTAAGGGGAGGAAGGGGGGTTTCTCACGTCGCGGTCGTCATCGTCTTTGTCATCGTTCGTTGTGTCATTGTCATCGTCGCCGGGGGGTCGTCAAGGGAAGGGGGCAAGGTCCCCGACGACGATTGCCAGAGCTCACCTCTAGTTTCGGGGAGTAAGATATTCCGCTCTTTCTAGCTGATGTTTGCGAGGTGGACTTTTTCTCTTAAATCGCCTTTTACGATTAGCAGAGCCATGCTCTGGGCCAATTCTACCCCGGGTCCATGACGACGTGAGAAACTAGGGCGCTTCAACCAGTAAGGTCGATTGCGCCGCCTGGAATATTGACAGTTAATGATATGAGTCATTGGTGTGTTTGATGATTATATTGTTTTCTAAGTGTATACATAAGAAAAGAAAATAATGGCGATGATGATAGTAAAATGCAAAACAAAAAATATTTATGTGAATGGAAATAAATAAATAAAGGAAATGCGTATAATGAAAAATTATGTTTAAAAAAATACTTTAAATGTGAAATTTAGAAAGTGTGTCGCCGTTATCATAGTATGATATAGGTTATTTGCATTTATAGTGGGACATATCAAATAACGAGCGTTAGTAGACATTCTGTGACATTCAAGTGTACACGCGTGACTCTGTTTCGGGAGGTTCCGGGTTCATATCCCGTCGAGACCGGTAATCCTGACAAACATTTGCAAGGGATTGAGTCCTTTGACACAAGTCTAGGATATCCCGTCACAAATTGTCCCAACCCCAATATACCTAGTTAGACACCTGCACGGACTTGCATTGCACCCTGGGCAGGCTTCCCACAACAAATTAATTTAAGTACAATATATTCAGAAAAGATCTGTTACAGTGGCGTAAATATAGGTGGTGCAAGTGGTGCAGTTGCACCGGGGCCCACGGCCTGGGGGGGCCCACACAGGATGCAGCTCGGCGCCAGTAGCCGGTGTATACAAATTACAAATTCTACCGTGTATTATTCACTTCTTGCCTTTACTTCAATCCCAAGAAAGCCGTTCAAACGTGAATGCTGAAAACATGTCCCATTATCGAAATAATTTCAAGGGAAGTGTTTAGGTGTGCCCTTACTATTGTGAGCGTGCAGAAATAACCCTTTTCTGGGAAATAGGAATACATTATGGCTTCGAACCCCTTCCAAGTAAGAATATTTTTGTCAATTTATTGCTAAAATCTGATTGGCTAAAACTTGGAGACATCTTGTTTCAGCCAATAAGATATCGAAGCGAGTACCCTACATTTTCTGCAACACTGACTCCCTGTGCGTTTTAAAATTTTACCTCAGTTGGTAACGAAACAAACGCCGAGATTTTCAGTGCTTGTGCGCGAACGTGTAGAACAAAAAATAGTGTTTGTTAGGTGCCGTTTAGCGTGTGACAATGTCTAATAAACTAAAACGACCAAGTGGCGCTCAAAAACGTAAAGTAAAACGGGAAGAAGACATGAAAGTGTCTAAGCTTACTAAAATTAATTCTTTTTTTGTTTCCAAGTGTTATGCAGATGCTACTACGAGTGATAGCTCAACAAATGTAATTACCTCCGAAAAACGATTTACAAAGTATAACGGTTTGCGATACAGTAAACATTAATGTGACAGTCGATGATTATGTTTCTTACGTTGCCAGTGACGGCGGCAAGTGCTGAGAGGTCTTTTTCTAAACTAAAACTGATCAAGTTGTACCTTCGAAGCACTATGGGTCAAGAAAGACTCACCGGATTATCAATCTTATCTATTAACAAGAGAGAGCTCGGAAAATAGATTTCAGCAAAACCATCGATAGTTTGCAGAGCAAAAGGCGAGACGAAAAAATCTGAAGTAACGCTGTTCCTGATTCCATTGTAAGTCAGTACTTTCAATTTTTCTCAGGTTTGAATATTTACACGTATTTTAGTACCGGTTCAACGAGGTAGGTCACCGCAGTGAATGTCATAAATTTAAAAAGATGATGGGGGGGGCCCAGTTATTGTATTTGCACCGGGGCCCTTATAATCTAGTTAGCACTGATCTGATAACAACATTTGTCATGTATAATCTTTGAGTCTTGTTATAAGCTAAAAATACAAGCTAAGTTATAACCTTAGAAAAAATGAGATGAAATAGCCAAACCATGAAAACCCTGCATACCGTTACCTCAATCAAATGCTAGGAACTGATGGACTAAACGCCCAGTTAAGTTTAAAACTCCTACCTACTACGGAATCAAACTATTAACTTTGCATTGGTAGCGAACATAGAAACTTTAGATATCCACAAACGACTGAGAAACTAGGCGCTTCAACCGAGTTTAGGTCATATTGCGCCGACTGTGATATGACAGTTGATGAGATGAGTTAATAGTGTGTTGATGATAAGATGTTCTCTAGTGTATTATGTATAGAATAAAGTGATGATAATTATAATAGTAATAGCAAAAAATAGCAATTTATGTGAAGGAATAAATAAATGTAAGAAGAAATGTGTTTGATAGTGAATAAATTGTTAAAGAGATAGCTTTGGATGAGAAACTAAGAAAGAATGTCGTCGTTACTATATGATAAGAAGTTCTTCACAATAGATTGGGAGAGATCACATGCGTGCGCAGAAGGCATTCATATTTGGTACATTCTGCTAGCAATGATATAGGTACGGTAAAAGGTTCTATCACATATGGTCATATGTGGAAATAATTTTTTTTCTGGTTATCCTTCAGTTAGACGTATGTGGCTATTCGAAGTAGAACAATACAACATCATTCTCTACGTGAGAGTTGAGAGAAGAAGGACTAATTTAATAAGTCTGTGTGGCATCACATTTGCAATTTGTTATTTGCACCACACCCAAGATGCTTGTCGCAAACTAACAATCGTTGCTTGAATCCCACCCTGACAATTACAGATTAAAATCAACGTTCCCCCTCTACGATTAGAAGCTCCTAGCAGCCCGAACAGCGTGTTTTCCCCCCATATGCCAACGTGTCCAGGTATCTTAAAAATCTATAAAATACTTGAGAGTTTAGATTTATTAAAGAGTTTTTTTTTGTTTATTGGATTGAGGGACGCGTACAGTTATTTTTATTATTGAAAGGAGCGTCAACCGTTAGGTCATAATGCTCCACTCTAGCTAAGGGGGTGGGGAGAGGGGCCATGTAGCAGAAACCGCCACGGGTAAGAGCGAGGAAGAGGGGTTTCTCACGTCGCGGGTCATCGTCTTGTCATCGTTCAGGTGTCATTGTCATCTGTTCGTCGGGGAGTCTTCATGGGAAGGGAGAGGTGTCCCGGACGAACGAATGCTAGAGCTCTCCTTAGTTCGGGGAGTAAATACCCCGTCTTACGAATCTGATGTGTTGCGAGGTGACATTTTCTATTGGATCGCCTTGTTACGATAAGCAGAGCCATGCTCTGGCCAATTCTACCCGGGCACAGACGGGCGGTTTCTTAAAGACAATTGTATGTCCTGTACCAAATTACGACAAGAAAATTGGATAACGTGAGTATGATGGTTAAGTTAGCTCTATAGCATATTTGAGCATTAATTGTATACCCCAGAACTGCTCAGTAGTATTTGAGAGCTTCGCTGATGATGAATAACTCTGTAGTGAAAACAACAACACGAGCTTAGTCAAACTTGTTGACAATTTGGAGCCAACTGTGATAACCACAACGACGACGACGAGATACTTTTTTTGTTTCGGGGGGGAAATATTATTGGACAG
>JAMZAV010008038.1:0-29876 GCA_024449915.1 Sweltsa coloradensis | reverse complement strand
TCACATGCAATACCACTTCGCCGAGCCCCATAAGCCCGCCCGCACACAACGTACACACTCATGGAAGCTATCATTTTTTGCAATGAGGCTTATCGACCGAAGCATGGAGAAGGGGAAAAAAGTGCGATTTAGGAGACCACTAACTACACCCGAAAATTTGTGACATAAGCCCTACCGCCTACTTGTGTTAATTAAATTGAAGCATTACATTTTTGTGAGACCTAGCCCACAACAGTTGCCAACAAACTTGATTGTAAGTTGTTTGTAAACTTTTGTTCGGTTTGTGGTGTACTCTCTCAGCATGCGAAAGAAATGAAGAAATATGGCGCCAAACCTACCGTTTTCAGTATGTTTGTGGCGTGGGGGGGGGGGGGGGGGTAAGGGTGCATGGGTGGGTGGGTGGATCAAGGGTGGATAGTAGCCGGCTGAACATCCTGCATTCCTTGATGCCAGCTGCATATGCAATATTTTATCCAGGGTTGCGTCTAATTTCCTGTAAGTAAACAACTTTGAATAACTTTTCCTCCAGTGTTATCCAGACAAAATGCAGTTTTCGTATATTCGACCAAATAGGGTTTTATAATTTTGTACTTTTTGACACTCTCCAAAAATCACTTAAATCAGTAGGCCAACAATAATTACCACATTAAGTATAGTATCTCTCCTTTGCCACGCAAAGACCGCCTCACTCAAATTAAACCTATACAACAAACCGCTCAGCTAAAGAGTTAGCACGCGATCCGGGGGGGGGGGGGGGGTGTTTACTTCTGAAACCAAACGTGCTTCCACTCTGTCGGTAGCAAATGGTCCAACGTTGCCTCCAGAGCAAGACAGTTTGCGTCTTGTAAAGCAATTATGTGGATGTGGACAGTGGCGTAGCTACCGCCCCCCGCAGCCCGCCGCGACTGCGGGGGGCCCTGGCCTGACTGGGGCCCTCGGGGCCCCTGTCAGGTTACAGAAGGCCCCTTCATCTTTCGAAATGAATTTTGAAGTAAAAATCTCTAGCAGAACTTAACCCCAAAATTACATCTTTTGTAAAAAAATACGCATTAGTTCAAGTTGACAAAAGAGTAGAATGAACCGTGATAACCAATTTTACACATATTAACTTCAAAATGCACACCTCTAAACAATTTGCACATTTGTCAAATCACCCGAGTTGAACATGGCCAATCATCTGTGACATGACAACTGTCAGTTCTGTCAATCTTTTTTTTAATTTTTATAAAGAACTGGGTCGTATTAGTAAGATTCCAATTCCAGATTCTTTTGAACGGGGATATTTAAAAAATGCCTTTTCAGAGAAGTCTCATTTCACATAGTATAATGACGCGGTCAATTACACTAATTAATCATGACAAGCCTTTCTGTTGTCTGACAGGGGGATGTTTCGATGATGGCATGCAATTATTAGTTCATTGACATTTCATTCACACTTCAAGTGATCCTAGGGCAATGACTTCCACCCCCATTTTAATCAACACATAAACATCATCAACATCATCAGTATTATCATAAGTAGGTAGTGATTAGTTTTTATATTTTTATTTAAAAGTGATGCAAGTAATCCACCCACTTTGTCGTTAGATTTGTTGATTGGGGGTGTGTACGTAAATGTATGCAAGTTTAAAAATGTCTATTTTCTGGGGTGTTTTAATTTATCATTATTGGTGTTGATATTATTAATATAACATAATGGTTTTAGCCTTTTAGTAAACAAATGTATTAGGGATGTCATCGAAATCGCGGTTTTAGGCCATCAAACATAATGTAGGGCCCAAAAAAATTCACCTACGGTGTTAATGCCCCCGGGCGGCTGGGGCTTCCCCCCAGACCCCAGCTATTCCGCGCAATTTCGCGGGGGCCCAGGAAATTTGGGTTGCTACGCCACTGGATTGGAGATGATTGTGCCTGGCATCGCCCGAGGAGGTCACGTACGCTGGCATTGTCCCCCGGCCATGACTTCTTCGTCGTGACTGAGACGCGGCAACGTAGACTACCACTGGTCAACTGCCTGGGAAAAAGTGGGGAGACCGTGTCGAACGCCATGATTCATCTAACATCAAATAATGAGTGCAGGAGTGTTGTTAGAACAACCCGGAGCACCGTACAAAACTAAAATTCATCCGGCAGTGTTTGGTGGAGGTGCCGGGTTGATAGGAATGTTCCCTTTTTTGGTGAGCCAAACCAGAAACATTCCATATCATCGTGTTGAATGGCAACCCCAAAAAAAAAACGCGTCAATTTAATTTTAGGTCATGTTCGATTTTTATCGCAAAATCTGACACACTCACAGACGTACAAAAAAGAAAATGCCGCATATAGAAATTTTGGCGAAGTTTTAATACTTTTAATTTACTACTGAATTACTACTCTTTCTGGCTAAAGCGCTCACACAAAATCTCATATCCCCCCCCCCCCTCCCTTATTTCCCCCCACACTATTTTGCACTTAGCGTGAGTGAGTCGCCTGTGGCTGGGTTTGTCCTAGTGGGTCGTGCCCTGGTTCGTCGCTGATCGCAATTCACAGCAACAAGTTCACATGGAGCACATCACAACCTGTGGGGCTAAGTGGACGCAATGTGACGATAGCTCTCAATATAATATATTTCCTGACATTTGAATTAAATAATTGTGACACTCTGCTAGGCGAAACGAGTTTGATTGATCACTCAAGATTTTACTTTCGGACAGTTGCCTTGCCTGCGGTCTGGCTGTTGAGGTTTTCATCTGTTGTTTGGATGTTTCAACAAACTATTTGAGCCCATTACGTTCTTCCGGGGCGGGGCAGGCCGAGAGGGGTGTCCTTTGGACTTTGCCGCTCAATAGTTCATCTATATTGAAGTTGTGGGTTGAAAATTGAAATGATCACCCACCAATGGTTTATATCTATCACCCTTTTGTCGAGTAGGCCCTACAAACCCCCAGTTCAATCGAACATACTAAGATTTGAGTGGCACGAGCCTGCTTTTTCGCTTGGCGCCTTGCAAAGCGTTGGACAATATGAGTGCGAACCAGTGACGCACAACGCGACAGCTGCGTGGTTCCCCCACAGCGTTGCGACGCCAGACGACACACATGCAGGCGTCGTTCTCTGACTAGGGGTTACAGGGACCCATCCAACTGAGAGAGAGATTGAGCTTATCATATGCACGTTAGGATACATACCAGATTCAGCTGTTTGATTGAAAAACAGAAAATATAGATATTGGCGCGTTTCTTCTGCCTTATTTGTTCCTGAAATAAAATAAAAAAACGTCCTAAAATAATATGGAAACAATCATCCCACTGGCGAAGTAGAGAAGAGCCAAAAGTTCAAATAATTTGACTTTAAAAAAAATCCTAAATCGTGAATTATCAGTCGAGACACCTTTGTCCCCTTGTCTACATTCGAATACAGTGACTGTTCGTGTTATGTATTATAAACTCGCTCAATACAAAGTAGTTCAAGTATAAAGTATTATTAATCTCTTCGTTGGCATCGTCCCCTCTAACTAAACTACGTCCACAGGCTTGCGTACGTGTTCTTCCCCAGTCCGTGGCCCTTTAATTAATTGTAATCTGCAGTGTTGACTGTAATGAATTTCAATTGTTATTCTGCGTCTGTGCCAGTGGTCTGTGCACTCCCTACTTCATGCTATCGTCCGCCACCTACATATGTCTGTGTTTCGCGTGGGTAAAGCAACAGAGTCGAACCTAAACTATTGGCATCCCGCATCTTCTCTGCAGTGCCTCCACCCTCAACCATATTTACAGCTTTCGAGACCTTTCGGGTCGGGACGAGACGAGTCGTAAAAGTAGGATGATCATACTTTTTAACCAGTTAGGCAATTATTTTTTGTTTTGACTATGCAAATATGGCGTTGCATTTGAATCGCTTCATACGACGGGTAGTGGTCTTGAACTCTCTGGGCCTACAAGTTAAGTAAATGGTTGTGACGCGCCAATTATTAATTCTCGACAGTGTTATTTACACATAACGAATGCACAAAATGTACTACATATTACACAATTGACAATTCCAATGAAGTTTGCGTATATATATTATAGGTATCAGATCATTTGCTATTATATTATATTATACAAAAATTAAGTAAATTTAATTTTTGCTATCATTCCCATGTGAATGTGTTACTGTTTGTGTTCGGATTGGTTGACTAATAACACCATCCAAATCTGTTATCTGTGCTGCTAGTGCTAATTAGTAAAGCGTCGGTCCCCCTTGAGAGTTGAGATGCGAATAGCGAACGGTTGTATGCTACACTTGATGCCGAACCGACATGGCAAATATTTTAACACTTGTATATTATCACAACCGCATATATTTTATTTTAACTTCGCTAATCGGTCTGTATTGATCATATTTCTCCATATCATATAGCCTATATATATATATGTATATGTGTGTTTTTTTTGCTCAGGGCCTGTTACCTTGAGGAACGTTGGTTCGAATCCTGTTTCTCGATACGGGAATCACTTTTCCCGTATATTCACAATTTTAGTACATAAGAGTTTAAAAATACACAATTTTGACACTGTGGGAAAACAACATTTGAAAGAACGGGGTTCTCAAAACTTGCATATTTTGTTCGTTTAAAAAAAACTGTCCAACGAAGCACAATGAATAAGTTTAAATTTCCTAATATTCGAAGTAAGAAACTATGATTCTGGAATACAGCATTGTTGTTCACGCTCAAATTGGCATGCTTAGCAAGAGGAGAAGGATTTGCTCATAATCCCACGTTTGAGTTCACAAGTGTTGACGGATGCACTTGAGAAGTAACGGCTGCGATGCTTGCGAGCTGCCGTAGCGTAGCGCGTGTCTGCGCGGTAGTGGGTGTGGCGCGGCGCGTGTGTCCTGTGCTTTCGGTTGAGATTTTCAAACCGAGCGTTATTTTCGAATCAGCCAATCACTCTGGTTGTTTCCCTCCGGAGCGCACCGCGATTGGTCGCCTCGTATCGCCGGCGGGCGTCGTCTCCTGATAGTGCAGTCACGACTGTTGTTCTCGTTCCAAGTTCACCTGCTGTTTGTTCCATATGAGGAGGAATGGTGTTGGGTTCTCGCTCTGGCCGGCATCAACGATGCTGATGCTGCTGCCCCTTTGTGTTGTTTGGTACAGTGGCAGGGGCATATTGTCCTATGTCCACCACATGCTTCCAATGGCGCTTGAAAAAACTCGAAATGTGTACTTTTTATACGTACTGTACAAATATTTTGATTTTTGCCACAAGCCAATAGATATGATTTTGACGCTATATACGTGATATCGTTTCATAAGTCTCTATATTAAAATGGTATAATTTGCATGTTTTCCTTCCGGTAATGGTTGGATAAATTGAATGAGCGTTATCTAGCTAGCTAGAGTATACGTGTTTAAAGCATGGGTTTGCCATTTTGGAACTTGTTCAATTTTTACAACACAATGAACACATTAACTTTTGAAACAAAAACTGTAAATTATATTGCATGAAATTCACATGATTTCTCATATTATTGTTTTTTAGTGGTGTGTTGGGGGGGGGGGGGGGGGGGGGGGGGGGGGGGGGGGGGGGGGGGGGGGGGGAAATTTTTTTAAAGGTTTAAAAATGTACTTTTTTTAATAATTTATTAAACTAAGTAAACCAAAAATAAAAATGATATCAAAAAATCAAACAACATCTAAATAGGTCTACTCATGTGCACAAAAGAACACTACTAACCGAAGTGCAAATAGAAAACAACGACGATTACAATGATCTACAACGTCACGAACATATTTTGTAATTTGTAATGATATAGTAGGCCCTAATCCTCCGACCGTGCCTCTCTCGTTCATAAAATATAAGTTTTGCTTCTCAGTCAAAAATCGGTAACGAGAGTCTGCAGAATCAAATATCCCCCCCCCCCTCCCCCTCCTAGCTAGCTCAACGTGTTGTGTTGAATTAAATGGTTATTGTCAGTGGCGTAGGAACGGGGGGGGGGGGGGAAACTAACGTGAGTTAAATAGGCCTATTAATCCCAGAATTTTCGTAGTAAATAAACAATTCGACAGTCACCTTGGTAAAACGAATATGTTTGCCTGTATGCTTTACACCAAAAATTAGGTTGAAATTAACTAGAATGGGCCCCTTCACCTTCATTTTTTAGTTTTTTAAAACGCAGATAGTTGCAGTAAAACATCGTTACATAGTCTGAGTGCAGTTGAAAACATGACGAAATAACTGTAGTATGGTTTGCCCCAGCCCGACCCCTGCTGCAGTGCTGCCACCCACGAAATGGTGCTAATGGATTTACTCCTCCCCCCCCCCCCCTTCCACAACTTTGAAAACGTTCTTACGCGCCTGGTTATTGTACTCATAATCACGTTATTGTGTAGACCCAGATATTTACTTTAGTTAATATGTACCGATATTTGAGAATGATATTGTTTATATTTTTTTTTATGTAGTCCTAAGCCTGTTGCATTTGCATAAGATGTGGATAGTTGGACTTGGGATGTATTGCTAGTGCTAGCTGATGAACCATTAAAATTTCGAAATCCAAATGATACACCTATTGTTTCATTGTTATTTACCGACGACAGTCTGTAAATTTTTGATATTGGCCATAATAACATTTAAAATAGTAATTCGTGCTAGGTTTGTACGCCGAAATGTTCGCTTTCTTAGCCTATAGTTTTTCTGTTTTTGCGTCATTTCATCTTCATCTGCAATCACAGCGTACATATTAGTGTAAGATTTTTTTTTAATCAAACGGACAAGTTCACTACTTTGCTTGTACATAGGCCCCTTAAGTGATTTTTTAACACCAGTTATCGTTATTTGGGCTATTTACTAGGAAAACGCTTAAGTTTCGCCGCGTTGTGATGAGCGTAATTGGTGCATTGAGCTGCCATGTGTTATGCGGATTTTCTGTTGTTCGGTGAAGACAATCTTACAAAGTTGAATTTTTTTTTATAAAAATTTAAATTTAAAATTTAAAAAAAAAATAAACTTTAATTTTTAATTTTCTTATTAATCGTAATTTAAAAAAAGAAAAAAATCGTAAAATGCGATTTTTCATAAGAAATAATTTATTCGATTGCGCTCAAATTTAACACGAATATATTAATTCATTAAAATTTAAGGTTGTGTGAAAAAAAATTTTTTACAATCGGTTAAAGCATGTAGGTGTTAAAAGTCAAAAAATTGTTTTAAAAAAGAAAAAAAACCCGTAAAAATTTCGATTTTCATGAGAAAAAATTTTTTCGATTGCGCTAAAAATTTCACACGAATATCTTAATTCATAAAATTATGGTTCTGTGAAAAAATCCCTTAAAATCGGATAAAGCATGTAGGTGTTATAAGTAAATTTTTTTTTTAAATCGAAAAAAAAAAAAAACTTAAAATTGCGATTTTCATGAGAAATAATTTTTCGATTGCGCTCAAAAAAAGTGGCAGTTCTAAGTTCAGAGATTTCAAAGGCCTCCATAAAATTTCATCGCAATTGGAGTATCGGTTTAGCCGGAATCGTGCTGACAAACACACAATAATACAGGAAAAAAAAAACATTCCGTATTTTGTTCTCCAATGTAGTGAAATGGAATCTTCGCTTCGCTCGCTACGCTCGCTACGCTCATCCAATAAAGCTATAAGGATCTATGAAACTCACTATATTTAACGATGAAAAATGTATAACATCTTACTAGGAAAACGCTTAAGTCCCGCCGCGTTGTTGGATGAGCGTAATTGGTATATTGAGCTGTCATTGTTCTGTGAAAAAATCATTACTGTTGAAGATTTTTTCAAAAATTAATTTAAATTAAATAAAAAATCAACTTTAATTTGTTATCTTTTTAATTAATTGTAATTTAAAAAAAAAAAACGTAAAATTGCGATTTTCATAAGAAATAATTTTTCGATTGCGCTCAAATTTCACACGAATATCTTAATTCATAAAATTATGGTTCTGTGAAAAAATCATAACAATCGGATAAAGCATGTAGGTGTTATAAGTAGAAGAAATTTTTCAAAAATCGAAAAAAATCGTAAAATTGCGATTTTAATGAGAAATAATTTTTCGATTGCGCTCAAAAACGTGGCAGTTCTAAGTTCAGAGATTTCGAAGGCCTTATAAAATTTCATCGCAATTGGAGTATCGGTTTAGCCGGAATCGTGCGGACAAACACACAAAAATACAAAAAAAAAGAAAAAAAAAAAAAAAACATTCCGGAATTTTTTCTCCAGTGTAGTGAAATGGAATCTTCGCTTCGCTCGCTACGCTCGCTACGCTCATCCAATCAAGAACACTGACATGAAATAATTATTCTTCGTCGAGATTTGAGTGCAGTAGTTTCTTAGTGGCAGTGGTATGAATTAATTTCTCGTCGGGTCTAATGGTTCAGGAGCGACTTTATATATTTTTACAACTCCAACCCTCTGGGTCTCGTATACAAGAAATCCAGGTCAGATCTCCTACCCCGGACAAGACTTCTCACGGTCGCTTTCCCTGGTATGCCCCGTCCATGTTTCTGTTTGCCCTTTTCTAATAGGCATCTTAGAATAAAGAACCCGCTCCTTTTAAGTCTGTTCGATACGTGTTATGAAATATGTACAAACATCAACTTATATTGCTTGGCATTACTATTAAATCAGTTCTAGTTTTTTTTATCGTTAGATGGCATGGCATATGTCAAAAACTGCCTCTCAAATATTGTTTTTATTGGCTCTTACTGGCAAAACACAAGAGTTTTTAATATATATATTTCTATAGACCTGTTTTATAATATGTTTCTGCGAATAATCTTCGTTGTTAAACTGCCCTAAAAACTATAATATAATACATTTCTCACAATGGCTACTTAGTACTTACAGTATTGTTTAGTTTCGTTCGTTGTCAATTTATAGTTTTAGTTTCGGTTCCAACATTATTTGTCATTTTTTAAACAAAGTATTGGTACATTTTCATTTTCGATTACTAATTTACATGTTTAATTTCGATAACAACTTACATTTTCAGTTTCGATAACTTACATTTTCATTTTCGATGATAACTATGATTTATAGTTCGATAACAACTTACATTTTCATTTTCGATATAACAATTTAAAATTTTCTGTTTCAATAACAACTTCATTTTCTGTTTCAACAACTTACATTTTCTGTTTCAACAACAACTTACATTTTCTGTTATGATAACAACTTACATTTTCAGTTACGAAAACAACTTACATTTTCAGTTTCGATAATCTTCTCTTCTCTTCTCTTCTCTTCTCAGTTTCAATAACAACTTCCAGTTTTACTTTTACTTTTAATTTTACTTTTATTACACCTCATCAGATGTGTCATAGAAGATATGCAATATGCATATTGATGTGTTCCATGGGTTGGGTACACATCTGCGCTACTTATACTGACTTCTTATATAGGTCTGCCCGCTGGCTGGCTGGCTTGCAAGTACGCACTCAGCTGCCTGAACCTGTGTTATCAGCTTGTGTTGTGTAGTAGCAAAAAAAAACGTCAAAACGCAGTCGCTTTTATTACTATCTAGCTTGCATAAGGTAATTGCAATGCAACGCACTGCCGTTTGCATTCGAAATGTGTGTATACCATACCCACCCATTGTTGGAACCATTTTTACTTGTCCGTCAAAACGGCTTCAGACCAGTCCTTTACTCTCTGCACTCCTGCTTCGCATCCAACACTTAGTAACATGGCCACTCGCGCGCAGGGCTCTGTAAGTTTTCGGAAACGACTGTACAGCGGCAACGGCTCTACGCATAATATTAATTCGGCACAATTCCAGTAATGTTGTTTATTGAATGTTTCAGGTTATGGGTACAATAGACAAATTTATTCCTCGATAATGTTTTAAGGTTATCAAGTCTTATGGATTGTACTAGGAAGCTTCGCAAACGCTTTTTCAGGCGCGTTGTTGGATGAGCGTATGTTTTTTAAACGAAAAAGTGTAAAATTGCGATTTTCATGAGAAATTATTTTTCGATTGCGCTCAAATTTCACACGAATATATTAATTCATAAAATTAAGGTTTTGTGAAAAAATCATTACAATCGGATAAAGCATGTAGGTGTTATAAGTCAAAGAAATTTTTTAAAAATCGAAAAAAAAATCGTAAAATTGCGATTTTAATGAGAAATAATTTTTCGATTGCGCTAAAAAAACGTGGCAGTTCTAAGTTCAGAGATTTCGAAGGCGTCCATAAAATTTCATCGCAATTGGAGTATCGGTTTAGCCGGAATCGTGTGGACAAACACACAAAAATACAAAAAAAAGAAAAAGAAAAAGAAAAAAAAACATTCCGGATTTTTTTCTCCAGTGTAGTGAAATGGAATCTTCGCTTCGCTCGCTACGCTCATACAATTAATTGCGTGAATTTAGTTCCAAAACTCATCATGGCCGTTTGTTTCGTTATAGTGTAGAGTTATGGCATTATAAAAAGCGTAGTGTGGTCACATCCGAGGCATCAAACGCTATATTATAATTAAATTATATCTGAACTCACTATACTGATGTTACAATTCACCAATAAACCAAGACCAAACATTTTCTAAATTCCAGTCTCGGTGGATCCGCCGGGCAAGCGGTAGACACTGGTTCAGTCACAGATAATGTTCAGTCATTGCAAGTGCATGTATAGTTGAATGTTCCAAGTGTGGTGTGGAGTGAGTACTCAAGACCAGCAGGTGTAAACGATTGCACGGCAAATTGAGTAATGTATTATATATATTAGTAGTTTTTTTATGTTGCCCATATCCTAGGTATTGTCATATCGAGAGAATCGAATCGAAAAAATCTAAATTTTTAGAAACGGAAATGTTAAAAAAAATTATTCACTGAACTGAAAAAGGAAACGAAAACCAATTTGTTCTTTACGTTTTTTTTTGTTTTTTTTTTACAAACTAATTGAGCGTCGTTCGTGTCCGTGAAGCGTCGCGACGCTATCATAACAACGAAATGTTCGTTTAATCTGAATAAATCAACTTAGAAATGAAAGCTGTGGATGTTGGGAATCGAATGGTATTCATGAATCTTTGCCACCCCGATTTAGCCTATATATTATAGTAATTCTCTCAATAGGGTCATTTTATTTTTCTATGCGAAGTTCGCTGCTATTCATTAATTAGGTACACTTTCATTTTGTAAAATGAGTAGGCCTAGGCCTATGTATAAAACTAGGAAACGCTAAAGTCCCGCCGCGTTGATGGATGAGCTTTTTTGTAAGTTTTTTGTTTGCGTTTTTTTGCGTTTGTTTGCACTTTTCCTTTGCAAGTGCTTTTTGAATGCATTGTAGGTGATTGTTGTCAAGTTTCTATTGTTATAAACCTCAAAAAACTCATATTAAAACCTTTATTTCTATGGATTCTGGCTAACTTTTTCAACTTTTTCTTTCAAAAGTTACTACATACATCACCATAACCTTAATGTCCATGTGAAATCTGAACGTTGAAGCCCCATCCGTTTGGTCAGAATCGGCCCAAATGTGACGAAAATATCGCACTAAAAATTGAAAAACTTATATTAAAACCTTTATTTCTATGGATTCTGGCTAACTTTTTCAATTTTTTCTTTCAAAAGGTACTACATTACCATAACCTTAATGTCCATGTGAAATATGAACGTTGTAGGCCTACCCGTTTGGTCAGAATCGGACCAAATGTCACGAAAATATCGCACTAAAAATCGGGGGAAAATCTTAAAAGTACGATATTCATGAGAAATATTTCTTCGATTGTGAAGGTCCCCTACAATTTTCATCAAGATCGCATATGCCGTTTGCCCGAGAGAGAGCGAACAAACAAACAAACAAAAAAAAACAAACAAAAAAACATCCGAGCTAAATTTTTTGGGGGGTCAGTAAAATTGAAGTCTTCGCTTCGCTCATCCAATTTTTAAAAAAAATGTCTTTTAGAAGAGACACGATTATGGGAGGGTAGAAAGAAGTGGGAAAATTTGGTTGCAAAATCCAAGCTGATACCCTGCCAGAAGTAGGAAACGGCAATGATGATGATGATGATGATGATGATGATGATGATGATGATGATGATGATGATGATGATGATGATGATGATGACTCGGCTATTGTTGCTTCGCGTAATCTATTCTTCCGCGTAGTGTAGTGCAAAGTTAATTGATTGTGTTTTGTTGGTGTTTTTAACGGAGCAAGTGTTGAATTGGTCGACTCTGACTGTCTCTAGCACAGTCTCGGCCTGTGTTTCTTCGCGTAATTTATTCTTTCGCGTAGTGTTGTGCAAATGTGGTGCAAAGTTAAAAAATTGAGTTTTGTTGGTGTTTTCAACGCAATAGGTGTTGATTTGTCAGGCTCTGACTATAACACAGTCCCGTGTGGGTTCGTCTCCCCGTCCCTGTGCTTGGCAGGCGGACTTGACGCAGGCTCTTGTGGTGTAACATTGCCTCTATGTTCGGCTGGCTGTCTACACTCTCCACATCATTATCGACGGCAAGTTGTTGGTGACGTGTCAATGTACTGGGTCTAGGCTTCATGAAACATCGAAGTTATACAACATTCCAATGGCAATTACGTTGCTAGAGTAGCTTGACCTACGATAACGCTTATTCACTCGTACATACTACATAATCAGGAATAAACACAAACACTTTAAGTGGTTGGTGACTACGCTAACTACAATCACATAATCTGTTGATCAATTTAAATAGTTGAATTAAAATGACTTCTGTAAATAGTGAAGCCCAAATTTATATGTTACCGCTACCTAAGGAATTTCGCTGCCATGAGTGTTCTCTTAGAACATCATCTGGATGCAAAACGAGAACGGCTGGTAGCTACAGGCGTCATGCTGACTTATCACAACATCTTAGAAGATATCATAACTTGGCTCTTCACTTCAGGTGTGTTAAACATGACATAATTCTCAAGGATTTGAAAGTAACAAAATCCCACTGGAAGGCAATGCATGGATGTGAGCCCTTGGTAGCAGAATCTGATAGCGACGATGAAGTGCAACCAGTTGTTGGCTCTCCCATTCTTCCCCCAACACAAAATGTACGGACACTAAGAAATAGAGATGTAACACTCACCATGTCCCCAGTGAGATGCGTAAATATACCCCCTGCCATCGGGAGAAACGTGACACCGGGGTCCCCCAATCATGAAAGTAGCTTTGTTTCAGTTCAAACAAGCATAAATGAAGATGTCAACGAAAGTTTTAATTGGGGTAACGACTGTTCTCCGCCAGGCACATATGACCCTCTTGTAGAGGCGCGCCAAGCTAACGTAGTTGCTTATATTAACAGGCGGAAGCAACATACGGACAATGAGTCATCAAAGAATCCTCCGGCCTCTATATGTCATGCTGCAAGTATGGGAGATATCAACAGCAATTCCTCTGATCATATCGATTCAGAATATAATGACACAACTCCAATTAATAGTCAAATAACTGATTCGGATTCACTAAACATTGCGAGTTCTCCCGTGTCAGAACAAAACAGACCAATTAATGAAGTCATAAATCGCCCTATACTACAAGATTCATCTACACAAATCAATTCCCCAACGCAAGATAATATCATCAAGCCTATTAATGATAATAATGCGGATGTGGCCCCAGAAAGCAGATCTGCAAGGTGGATAAGTCGACTAGAAAGAGCGTACGAGGAAGGATGGGACCAATTTGAAGAGGAGATGGCAGAGGTTACTGCAGAAATACAATCCCTTGCAGACGAGAAGAAGGATAATATGAGAGGTACGCCACCACCAGGTCGTCATCGGCAACCTGGAAATCGTGGTAACAACCGTGGAAAGTCGCGGTCTGATGCAGGTGGAAAGCGGGGTAATGGTGTTCCAGAAAGGCGAAACGAGCGGCACATCCGCAACCCTAGTCCTGATCAAAATGCAGACGACACCATCGATGGGCGACAGGGAGCTGCCCCCCAAGAGCAACAAGGTCAGCAGTTCAATGGTAATGATGCAAGTCGGTTGCAAAAGCTGTACCGGGTGAGTAAAAAACAAGCATTTGAGGAAATAATGCAAGGTTCTTCACCATTCTGTAGCGTAGACAAAAAACAAGGTGGAAGATTACTTTAAAGACTCGTTCAATAATCCTGACTATAACTGGACACCACCCCCCAACATAATTCCAAATTTGCATTCGGAAACTACTGGAGATGATGATATATCCCGCCCTATTACAGCAGGGGAGATAAAATCACGCCTCTTTAGCATGAAAGACTCAGCGCCTGGGCCAGATTTCATAAAATATAGTTTCTTGAAGAAAATAGATAGTGAATGCAACTTATTATGTGCGATCTTTAACATTTGCCTTAAGTCAAAACGAATTCCACTGGCATGGAAAAAGTCAAGAACTGTGCTAATTTACAAGGGAAAGGGTGGTAGGGATGACTTGTCCAAATTTCAATCCGGGCTCTTACATTATTATCAACTATGATCAAACTATATGCAGGAATCCTGGAGGAAGGCTATCGAACTGGGCATCTAGTAACAACATCATTTCACCAATGCAAAAAGGGTTCATGGAATTTGAGGGATGCCTAGAGCATAATTTTGTCCTGCAATCTATAATTGACAACGCCAGAAGGCACAATAAAGAGGCATATGCAGCTTGGCTTGATCTTTCAAATGCCTTTGGGTCAGTACCACACGAGTATATGAAGGAGGCACAAAGACAACTGGGCGTACCTGAAGACGTTCTAGAGATCATAGCTGACATGTACCATGGAAGTGTTACTAGAGTTAGAACAGGTCAAGGCTATACAAATGATATTGAGCTCAAAGCTGGAGTGAAACAAGGGTGCCCGCTAAGCCCAATTCTGTTTAATCTTGCTATTGAGCCAATCATTAGAGCGATTACCAACTTAAGTGATAGTTGTGGGGCTGAAATTCATAGTCAATCGATTTCCATACTGGCATATGCCGATGACTTTGTTTTAGCAGCTAAAAATGAATTGGCTCTACGACGTCTTTTGAGAGTGGCTGGGGATGCAGCCAAGTGGGCAGGACTGACATTTAACCCAAAAAAGTGTGCTTCGCTAAGTATCGACTGCAGAAAAAACACGAGATACGCTTCCAACTGTTTTCCTCATACAAGGTACTCCAATGAAAGCATTGAACGATGGGGAGGCGTACCAGCATCTGGGCGTTCCTACTGGATTCAGAGTCCAACAAACGCCAGTAGCTGAACTGGAGAGAATGTGTGAAGACCTACACAAAATTGATGTTTCTCCGTTAGCACCCTGGCAGAAGTTAGATGCCGTAAGGACTTTTCTCCTCCCACGGCTTGAGTTTATAATGCGTGGGGGAGGGATGAGAAAGACTGCCTTTTATAAATTTGACCGCAAAATGAAGGCGGCCGCGAAACGGTGGCTATCACTCCCTCGACGTGCCAGCGCAGAGGTGGTGTACATGCCCATGGCAGAGGGGGGTGCAGGCCTGTTACCAACTAATGACTCTGTAGATGTGCTGGCGGTAGCCCATCCGTTTCGGCTTCTTACGGCCAGCGATCCACTTTGTAAGGATATTGCGTGGTCCTCACTAAAGGAGGTAGTTAGGAAACGTATTGGTAGAGAACCTACGGTCCACGACTGTTGCCAGTTCCTTTCGGGAAGCATGGTTGGTGATCTGGGAGGTAGAAGTAATGACTTCAGTTCCATTTGGACTAGAGCACGTAATGCTACAAGGAGGCTACAAACACGCATTGGGTGTCAGTGGGGGTACAGTGAGGCAAGAGGTGAGATAGCCATTACAATAAATATGCCAAATCGGACACCCGATAGGCATACTATACCGCCAAAGGCTCGCGGCTATTTGGCTAACCAACTAAGAAATGGTCTCCGTCACAACTATAAAGAAAGACTTCTTCGAAAGCCAGACCAGGGAAAGGTGTATAGACATTCTAGTAAATCTCAGGCTAGTAACCATTTCATGTCAACTGGGCGATTTACACGGTTCTGTGACTGGCGGTTTGTTACAAAGGCGCGATTAGATACAGTGGGGCTAAATGGTACTCGGAGGTACGGAAATGCTCCTACTAACTGTCGCCGGTGTGACTATGGGCACGAAACTTTACCACATGTTTTAAACTCGTGTCGATATCATACTGCTGCATGGACAGAGAGGCATAATGCTGTGTTGAACAGATTAGTTAAGGCTATTCCGAGGAATCAGGCAAACACAATCCGAGTTAATCAGAAGATTCCAAATTGCGACCTGAGGGAAAGACCTGATCTAGTTATTACGAACATCATAACAAAGAAAGCTTGTATAGTGGACGTTACTGTACCCGCCGAGAACCACAACGACGCCTTGTTAGCTGCTCGAGATTACAAGATCAGGAAGTATACGCCACATGCCGAAGTGCTTAGAAGCCAGGGGTTTGAAACTGTGGTTGAAGCAGTGGTTGTGGGTAGTCTGGGATCGTGGGATACCAGGAATGATCGGGTTGTGAAGATGCTTGGAATTGGAAAAAGGTACTCTACCCTAATGAGAAAGTTGATGGTCAGTGACACTATCCGGTGGAGCAGAGACATTTTTATTGAACATGTAACTGGGCATCGACAATACAACTGATGACGTAAAAGGAAAAAAATACTAATTGTATACATATTTTAATTCGTTTTAACAAACGCAGAGATTGCGTGATTTATGGTGTAAAAATAGGATTGACATTACGGTTCATCTTAGACCTATTTTGTTTTGTATGTATATATATTATTGTTACAATTTGAGCGGTGCAAAGGAGTATACATTGTATGCATGTACTTTTTAGTATTATTGTGTGTACCTGATATAGATTATTGTTATTAATTTTAATATGTTAACAACAATTGTCCAATTTTACCGTTTTATGTGTATGCTGGTGGTGCGGTGCAATATGTATGGTGTTTTATGCTTTAAAACAATGTATAATGTATTGTAATAACTTTGTATATTTAGTCAACAACTTCAACTGTTATTGATAAATTGTTGGTTGACGCAATGTAATGTGATAGATACTAATAAATGATGATGATGATGATGATGATGATGATGATGATGATGATGATGATGATGACGATAAACCTGCTTCCCATGGATTATGTTGGGACTGCAGTGTTTTAGAATAATTCCATCACTACGTAAGCTTACAGCATTGCAACAATGAAAAACGACATGCAAATGTTTGGACAATTCTGTACTTTCAGTTTCACCTCATGTTAATTCTGTATATGAGCAAAAGGTTTAGTGTGACACGTTTACTTTGGAATAATTACGCAAGCACATTTGCGACGAGACTAAACAGAGGTATAAAATATCACCTACATCCTTGTGAAATATGCTATTCAATCGTTTCTCGTTGACAGACTGATGCATCTAGAATATTGCAAAGAATTTGATCTTTGCACTCTTAAAAGTTATTTTAGTACTAGGAAAACGCTAAAGTCCCGCCGCGTTGATGGATGAGCTTTTTAAAATTTTTAGTTTGCATGGGATATCTTTACTTTTGCTAGTGCTTTGTTTTGCTGCCTACGCATTGTAGGTGATTGTTGTCAAGTTTCTATTGTTACCTGTCAATTGGTATTATTTACCGTAAAAAACTTATATTAAAAGCTTTATTTCTATGGATTCTGGCTAACTTTTTCAACTTTTTCTTTCAAAAGGTACTACATCACCATAACCTTAATGTCCATGTATAATATGAACGTCGTAGCCCCACCCGTTTAGTCAGAATTGGCCCAAATGGCACGAAAATATCACACAAAAAATCAAAAACTTATATTAAAAGCTTTATTTCTATGAATTCTGGCTAACTTTTTCAAATTTTTCTTTCAAATGGTACATCACCATATCATTCATGTCCATGTATAATATGAACGTTGTAGCCCCACCCGTTTGGTCAGAATCGGCCCAAATGGCACGAAAATATCGCACTAAAAATCGAAAAAAATCGTAAAAGTACGATATTCATGAGAAATATTTCTTCGATTGTACCCAAAAACGTGGCAGGTCTAAGTTCAGAGATTTCGAAGGTCCCCTGAAATTTTCATCAAGATCGGATATGCCGTTTGCCTGGTAGAGAGTTACCAAACAGACAGAAAAACAAACAAAAAAAAACACCCGAGCTAAATTTTTTGGGGGTCAGTGAAATTGAAGTCTTCGCTTCGCTCATCCAATAACACCCACAGACAGGTGCAACGATGGAATCAGTGTATCTGCTCGGCACTGTCTCATCTCCCAGAGACTACCAAACCGGTACAGTACCCTTTTCAGAATACCGGTGTCCCGAGAGACTCATTAAAATGACGTATTTGTACCGGTTTGCAATTTTGCATGGGAAGTGTCTCGGTATTCTGTCAACTGTACCGTGTGGTAGGATAATGTTATACTTGAAAAAATACACTCTTCTGATTAATACTAACAGTAATAACATTGAAATAGTTCTTCTTTATTATAATTCATAATTCATATTAATTTCATTTCTCTAGGGGTGTGCAAGTATGATTCAATGATTTTGGTGGAGGTGCCGGGTAGCCTATAGCAAATTCGCCAGAATTCGTACAAATGGTGGAGGTGCCGGGTTGCGCGCGAGTGTGAAAACGGTAAAAATCGTTATCATTCTTGGCATTACCTTACCAACCCTGAATATCCATAATACTAACCTCAGTCTTTTTTGGATGAGCGAAGCGAAGATTCCATTTCACTACACTGGAAAAAAAAAATCCGGAATGTTTTGTTTTTTTTTCTCTTTTTTTTGTGTGTTTGTTTCACGATTCCGGCTAAACCGATACTCCGATTGCGTTGAAATTTTATGGAGGCCTTCGAAATCTCTGAACTTAGATCTGCCACATTTTTGAGCACAAACGGAAAATTATTTCTCATGAAAATCGTAATTTTACGAGATTTTTCGATTTTTTTTAATTTCTTTGACTTATAACACCTACATGCTTTATCCGATTTTAATGATTTTTTCACAGAACCTTAATTTTATGAATTAAGATATTCGTGTAAGATTTGAGCGTAATCGAAAAATTATTTCTCATAAAAATCGAAATTTTACGGGTTTTTTCTTTTTTAACACAATTCTTTGACTTATAACACCTACATGCTTTATCCGATTGTAATGATTTTTTCACAGAACCTTAATTTTATGAATAAATATATTGGTGTGAAATTTGAGCGCGATCAAAAAATAATTTCTCGTGAAAATTGCAATTTTACGCTTTTTTCGTTTAAAAATACGCTCATCCAACAACGCGCCTGAAAAAGCGTTTGCGAAGCTTCCTAGTTTAATACCAATAATAAAAATTTGTCACTATAATGTTTGTATCAACATTTTCATATAATACCACTTACTACTGAAATGTCATAGCCTAGCCCTAATAACATATTTTGTGCTTGATCATTAAAACGATCTAGAGAGAGATTGCATTTTTAAATCAATTAGATGTTACTCTTTCACTTTCGGAGCCAACATATAGACATCAATAAATAAAATTAATATTGAACATAATTGTACAAACATAATTAATAATAATAGGACTCGATCGATACTCGAGTTATTTTCCTCCCTCCTTTTCCTCCCTAGTTTCGCATTGAAAAGAAGTAAGATCATTTCGCCTGTTGACGAGCGCCAAGCCAACCATTTTCGTGGTGAAGAAAAGCAAAAATTTTAAACTCAAAATCATAAAAAAAATTACTTAACTCTTCTGGAATTGAAAAATCAGGATTTGCACACCCTTCATTTTCTCAGTCATTATTTGCATTAATTTTGTTTATAGATAATGAAAATTCAAGATGTATTAATCATGCAACTGAACTACGTTTTTGATTAATTACATACTACACTTATTATTTCGTTGTAAAGACAAAATGAATTAAAAGTACAATCGTGCATATTATACATATTCAATGCATTTTCAATTATCTTTATTATTATTGATTAGGACTTAATTAGTATGATGCATCAATACATTGCTCGCATTATTTTCTACCAAGTGCTTGGATTTTATTTTGTACTATATATCCCGAAAAAAAATCGCCTGCAGCGGCGGGGGCTCTGCCTCAGACCCCGAAATGTTCCATGGAGTACAAAGTACATATACTTGCACTTAGTTGTCCCGGTTTGTAACTTTCAAAATATGGTCACCTTACATATGTTTCATTTGCTTATCTTCTTGTACTACTCAAAGATGAGATGAAAATTATCTATCAATGTTTCTTGATTAATTTTCTATTGGATTGATCAAATGACTTCTAGATAGATTCAAGCTACGCACTTTCTCGGATCGTTTTGGTTCAGTTAATTTTCAAATTTGGGCACGGACAAAATATCTACATTTTGGAGAATGGCCGACTACAAAATAATCCTACTCATCAATTAATGAAATTTTGTGATTGGTTTAGAGAAGAAGACTTGATTTGACTACCCTGCTGAAAAGGTTTGTGTATATTGGTTCGCTCTCTACCGGACAAAAATGGTTGTAAGAAAAGTCCCGTCGCGTTGATGGATGAGCTTTTTTGTAAGTTTTTAGTTAATTTAACACCTTTATTTATATGGTTTCTGGATAATGTTTTCAACTTTTTCTTTCAAAAAGCATGTACATCACTATAACCTTAATGTCCATGTGAAATATGAACGTTCTAGCCCCACACGTTTGGTTAGTATCGACCCAAATGTCACAAAAATATCGCACTATAAATCGAAAAAAATCGTAAAAGTACGATATTCATGAGAAATATTTCTTCGATTGTACCCAAAAACGTGGCACGTCTAAGTTCAGAGATTTCGAAGGTCCCCTCAAAATTTCATCAAGATCGCATATGCCGTTTGCCAGGAATCGTGCGAACAGACAGAAAAACAAACAAACAAAAAAACAAAAAACATTGGAGCTAAATTTTTTGAGGGGTCAGTAAAATTGAAGTTTTCGCTTCGCTCGCTACGCTCATCCAAAAACATAGACCTCCCAAGTTTTTGGAGAAGGCCAAATCGAAGAAATATTTCTCATGAACATGTTTGCTGTCGTTCAAACGGCTACTCTGATCTTGATGAATGTTTCAGTGAACCTTCAAAATCTCGAACCTTAGATCTATCGCCGTTTTAGTAAGTCCTACAATCAAAGTTCATTGAAATCACGTAGAGTTTCTAGGTTTGGGCGAGTAAAAACCAAGACAAGGCGGGAATATATATTTCGGTGAATTTGGCTAAACATATTTGTTATGAATTATTATTTAATTTGTGACTGATACCTAAATACATTTGTATTCCAATCCGACCTATAGGTACTATTTACTGGACATGAATATGCATAAGGTAGCTATTGTTGTCTGAGTCCCATCTGTTATTATCGATACAGTATAACTCCAAACCAAACATTCAAAGTTCGCGCTCTGTAGTCTGTTGGCCAATCAGGGATTCCTTGTTATTTCAACCCCTCCGGTAAGCTGAATAGAAGAGAGGTTTAGGTGGTTTCATATGAGGATCACTTGCTACTTACAAAGGAATTGCTCTCCCCTCATTCTGTGTGTACTGCTGGAAAACTGTGCCGAGGGAAAATGACCCTTACGTTGCGTACATACGGGGCGATATACGGTTGTCGAGGCCCGCACGTGCCAAGGCCGAGGGGGAACCCCCCAGTCTACCTACCTTTATTTGTGCACCTTTCTGTCTAGTCTGGAGGGGGTCACTAAACTGTCTGGGAGCCAAGTAGGGGTTTCCCGTATTGATTTTATTTAGGGTGCATTTTGGGACGACATTCCCGCCAAAGGGCGATGTCAGATGTGATCAAGGGTGCTCAAACTCTTCGATTCGCGCCGAGTTCTGAGACACGTTCATATCTGAAGATTTTGATGAAATATGATGGATTTTCTGCGGTACACTCCGTTACATAAAACATAATGAATACGAACGGGATGGTGAGAGTAATGAGAGTTTTTAGGGGGGTGGCAGTAAGTCGACTTACATTGGAGATTTTTACAAAATAAGTTTTTATTTTTCCAAATTCGAATGCAACAATGCAATCTTTTCTAGAATTGCAAATACAATCTGATGGGGGGGGGGTCGGCCCCTCAGTTTATGCGGTTGTTAGGCTGTAGTCTGGAGCGCATGGAACAAAGGGACGTGGGTTCATATCCTCGGATCACTGCTCTACTGGGCAACGTTATGAGCACCGCTCATCGTTTCGAGTGTAGACGTAAAGCTACAAATCAACCTCTGCCCATTTCGTAATTTTATTTTGTCAAAGTGCACTTTTTAAATTTATATCAACAATAACATTAAAACAAAAATCGCACATATTACCTAATTTGGCTTTTTTCTGCAGTGATTTGTTGTCTGATTTCAAAATATGGCATTAATAGTTATAATCAATTACATTGGGCAAAAATCAAATTCGTTCTCGGAAACGCTGAAAACCCGGAAATAGTAGAACCAAATCTTTAATTTCGACTTTTAGAACTTTTTAAAATACCGGTAAGTGAATTTTTTATTTTTGTGTTCTCGTTCAAAAACTATAATGGCGTAATATCGTATTATTATGTGTGAAATAAAACACAATATTACAAAATAAGTCAGCGGTTTAGCCGAGGTAGTTTAACCGGTTCCCACTCGGAACACCGAAGTTAAGCAAACTCGGGCGTGGTTAGGGGTAGATGGGTGACAGCTCTGCCCTGAAACTCACGTTCGAAAGCTAGTGTAACGGCTTCGTTCTCCTCGACGTCTGCTCGGCAGTCCGGGTTAGTGGAGGAACCTATATTACTGTCAAGGTTACACCGTCCTTTCGTAAGGAGAAGCTACATGCCGGTACCGGGTTTCCCCTCCTCCCTTCTGTTCATAATTCATCCTCATCTATCACCACTCATCGTCTCGAATAGCATAGCTGCATTAATATTAGACGTTAAGCAATATCCAATCAATCAATCACTAAAAATAAAGACATGAATCAGTATTTTATTTTTCCTTTCTATACAATATTATACTTTCGGTTAAAAATGATTGCATTTAAACTTTCGCTAGCAGATGGTCATTTTGCTTACCCCTGTGTGATCTTAATATTATATTGTTATCAATTGTTATCAAATTCATCCGATACATCTGCTCGGTGAGTGATTCCGTCTTGCGGGACCTCTGGAGCAGCTGTTTTCCACAATAACGTCTTCCGAGTTCCCCAAGGTGCTTGCCCCGTCTCCCTTCTATGGGACGCGTGCGCCCGTATTGGCAGCTACTTCCGATTTCTTGGGGTCTTCCGATCCCCTCTGATGTGTTTTCCTATTCTTCTCTTGCACATTGCCCTTGCCCTAGGTATATGTGTTCTTACAACCTACCTCTTCCACGACGACATCCACATTTCATGGCTTTCACTTCAGGGTAGTCGACAGCGAGATGTCGACCATTTATTTTTAATATTCACTCAAATGCCCAAAAATATCAATTCTGCATTAATTTTGAACCCAATGATCACTTACAATCCGAAATCGCCAAATTAATCTCCTATCTGGTTGTCTCTTAGTGCGCTCTACGTTCTTTGTTCGTTCTGTTTGTGTAACTTACGTAAGTTTCATGTGTTGTATACTGTACTATAGTGTACGATGTCTATAGCCTCCTGTGCCTGTGTTTTCTTTCGAAAACTGATTAATATTAAATCAAGACTCGTCAATCTGCGGCTCTTGAATGGTGCTTGTGTTGAACACAAGCACCATTCAAATGTGTTGTGTGTGTGGGTCATTATTTTTTAAGTAAGTCACTAAAATCACGCTCAGATATTCAAACACTATAGCCTGAATATAAACCACAGCTCACCACACACAACTACACATGCACAATTTCCTTTGAAAAGTAAGTAACATATTTATCTTATAATAGTAACTATTTTGTGATCGAATTTCGCATAGTCTTATTTTCATTTTCCTATCGTGACTCCTAATAGTGCTCAATTTCCTAATTGTGTGTACACATTTCCTATTTTAGAGGATATGTTAGGTTTTTTCGAAGTTAATAAGTGTTGTCGACTCTGCTAGACCTTCGCCTAGCAACGTGTCAATTTAATTTGTAAACTTCTCGTTTTAACTTGGTGATGAGATGATCTTTTAGTAAGAAGCATATTTTAGTTTCGTCTCGACTCTCTTTAGTGGACTTACTTTATTCAGTGATTCAAATTTTTTAGCGAATGGTACAGGCAGAAGGTCTGGATACTTCGTACTTGAAAAAGATCACGGGCGCTCAGCCGAGACATCAATCGCCAGCGACAAACATATTGATATAGTTGGGTCAAGACTGCGTAAAAGTGATCCCGAGTACTAATGAAAGTTGCCGAAGTTATTGCGATTATTGCTATAGTTATTGCGCCGATTGCGTCGGAGCCTACAGGGTTGGCTTGGTCGCTTTGATTTACTGCCCCTCACTGAAAATCAGTTATATAACTGAGTGGGTAGACTCTAAATACAATTTATTTATTTTGTTTAAGTTGGAAAACCGTTGTTAAAAACCACAATGCGTACTGGCTCTTTTAGAGACCGTAAGATCCTCTGAAAGAGGAAGTGTGTACAAAACTGCAGAAAATTAAATTAATTTGGCTTCAAATGTAAGCTTCTAGTAGATAATAGTAAATGTTGTGCGATCTATTCTTTACAAATACTCTATTTGAATGCGATTGGTGGCATGCGAGGCTGTAACCCATGCACGTCCCTTGGATGTACGCCACTGTACCGTATGAGTGACCATACTCAATGGTATGACAACCGTGGTCAGATTGAAACTGCAAAACCTAAAATGTCGAACAATATGTAATGTAACTAAATATTAATACACGTTCAATGTATAACATCGAACAAATCACGTAGGCATGTCCATTATAATCTAAATGTTGCAGAAAATGTAATGAGCTATAGGAGGGTATTGTTCCTTTCCTTGACGAATGGCGCCAAATGTCATAGAGCACGGCGGAAATTCACACGGTCCCCTGCGTTCGGTTGCCACTGATGGGGTGGATCCATCACGGCACGGAAGCGAAACACGTGTTGTCGACTCTGCTAGACCTTCGCCTAGCAACGTGTCAATTTAATTTGTAAACTTCTCGTTTTAACTTGGTGATGAGATGATCTTTTAGTAAGAAGCATATTTTAGTTTCGTCTCGACTCTCTTTAGTGGACTTACTTTATTCAGTGATTCAAATTTTTTAGCGAATGGTACAGGCAGAAGGTCTGGATACTTCGTACTTGAAAAAGATCACGGGCGCTCAGCCGAGACATCAATCGCCAGCGACAAACATATTGATATAGTTGGGTCAAGACTGCGTAAAAGTGATCCCGAGTACTAATGAAAGTTGCCGAAGTTATTGCGATTATTGCTATAGTTATTGCGCCGATTGCGTCGGAGCCTACAGGGTTGGCTTGGTCGCTTTGATTTACTGCCCCTCACTGAAAATCAGTTATATAACTGAGTGGGTAGACTCTAAATACAATTTATTTATTTTGTTTAAGTTGGAAAAACCGTTGTTAAAAACCACAATGCGTACTGGCTCTTTTAGAGACCGTAAGATCCTCTGAAAGAGGAAGTGTGTACAAAACTGCAGAAAATTAAATTAATTTGGCTTCAAATGTAAGCTTCTAGTAGATAATAGTAAATGTTGTGCGATCTATTCTTTACAAATACTCTATTTGAATGCGATTGGTGGCATGCGAGGCTGTAACCCATGCACGTCCCTTGGATGTACGCCACTGTACCGTATGAGTGACCATACTCAATGGTATGACAACCGTGGTCAGATTGAAACTGCAAAACCTAAAATGTCGAACAATATGTAATGTAACTAAATATTAATACACGTTCAATGTATAACATCGAACAAATCACGTAGGCATGTCCATTATAATCTAAATGTTGCAGAAAATGTAATGAGCTATAGGAGGGTATTGTTCCTTTCCTTGACGAATGGCGCCAAATGTCATAGAGCACGGCGGAAATTCACACGGTCCCCTGCGTTCGGTTGCCACTGATGGGGTAGATCCATCACGGCACGGAAGCGAAACACCCGGCAATATTCCCATGCTGTGGGGTCGTCTTCACTCTTCAGCTGCGTTTTGGAGGCAAACTGATGACTGGTCAAATTCGACGGAATGTAGGCGAATATCTCGGTCCGGTGGCGCCGTGAAGATGGAACAAGCACTTGTGAACCGGCCATTTATCCGGAAGCACGTTTTGCCCTTTTGTATGATTAAGATTTGAAACAGGCTTGCATCTGGCATCGGGAAATCCAGAACATGTCCTCATTTTTAACGTACTTGTTTGGCATCCGGGAATTTCGAAAAACTAACGGATGGTCAGGAATTTGGGTTTAAGTCGGCACAAAGTGCATAATTTGCCTTTGAAAGACAAGTTGCATTTATATATTATTTGTACAGTAAACTGCCTTGCTACGTACTTTCTTCATTTACAGCAAATAACTGAATTATTACTTATTAGCATCTCTAAAATGTTGATGTGGGAGCATTAGACCTTAGCTATTCACATAAATGGTAAACTGCGAGTCTAGATCGTGATATTTCATTTGTAGTTTAGGGTGCACCGTGCACGTATACTTTACACAGATCTGTTTGTAGTGCCAGTAGTGCAACGATAGTAGATATTAGTAGTGGCCATTACAACAAACATTTGTGGAGACTTTTCGCACCTTCCGCGACCTCTGGTATAATATTTTGTACACAAACAACAAAACAGAAAACGCATTCCTGTAGAGTGTAGAACTGTAGATCATGTTTGTTTGTTTTTTTAATTATAGTAAACTAGTATTGCTATTAATTTATGTACAAAAGTATGATAGTATACTGATTATTTTGTTTATTGTTATGTGTCAATTATTGCGCATAACGTGTAAAACGTGTTTTACAATATGTTTGAAACTTTTTGACTTGCGGGATAGGTACTTAAAATATGTTCAGTACTGCAGTACAGTACTGTTCTCAGACAGATTGCTGCTTGGAGGTAACTTCCTTGGAGTGTATGAATGATAAAATCAGCATTTTCAGTAACCAAGTCTTCTACAGAATGCCACTCTGTTTAAAAATGTCTGTACTCACTAACAGATATTTAAATTATTATTTTGTCTTTACCCGAAACGGAATTCGCCGTTTTCGCCACTCGTATTAGGAATTGTCAATCAAATATTTAATTTTAATAAAAAACCACTGATCAGCAATGCCCTAAAATAAAATAAATTTCAATGCTAGGAAAGCCAAAGCATTGGTCCCTGCATGGGTCTACCGCGGGATGTGCGTGCGTGCTTGTCGAGCAGAGCAAGTAGGTAGCCTTGAGGTCGCCATGTGGATTAAATAAGCAAATGTAAGTGCATTGCTCTCGGTCTCACTTCGACGCTCATTCTGCCATGCCAGCCAGACCAGCCATCCTGTTTCGCCAAACCGCCACCCAAAGTAGGAGTAAGAATGATTGATGTGACCACTTGCGTGATGTGATGTGCATGTAGTTGTACCTAAACGAGATGATTTATTCTGTATGGTTTATCGTCTCATACTTTTGCAACATGTTGCGATTTGTAGGTGCTACAGGTTTATCGTCGTGGAAAAAACATTGTTTTGTCCCTGTAAAGTCTACTGCTGCTACCGGTATACCACATGGTAATAGTAGTCATTCGGGACAGTACAGTTGCTTCTAAATACACCAGTGGTAGGCCTATATTTTGTAAATTGTACAAGGATCTAGGTAGTGATCAGACGCGTAGGAACGTTGTGAAAGTTGGGGGGGGGGGGGCAAATCCATTAGAAGATTTTGTGGGCGGCAGCTGAGGTCTGGGTCGAAGCCCCAGCCGCCGGAGGCCCTTTCGCCGAAGGCTAAAAAAATTCACGATAATACAGTTATTTCGTCATGTTTTAACTGCACTAGGACTCTGTAAACGATGTTTTATTGCAACCATCTGCGATCGAAAAACCCAAAAAAATAACGTGTAGTGGCTCATTTCAGTAAATTTCAACCTAATTTTTTATGTAATGACGAACCATACAAACATATTCGTTTTACCAAGGTGACTGTCAATTTGTATAAGTGTAAGTGCATATTTACCACAGAAATTATGGGATTGATATTTAACTCACATTAGTTTTGCCGCCTTTCCCCCCTCCCCCTCGGTTCCTACGCCACTGGTAGTGGTTATTCGGTAGATGATATTTTTTTGTCTTCGTTATATCACCCGCGTGTTTGTTGCGCGAACAGTTTTGTTTATATTCCTATAAGCTTGTGTAAGCGCGGAAAGCGGTGAAAATATAATCGCGGTCATGGAACTACGCTACCACAGAAGTCGAGTAATCGAGCATGATCGGAAGTTATTATTCTGCTGTTGAATAGATCAACTTTTAAAATTTCAATGATATTGAGTTAGCATTTCCCCACATAAATATCTCTTACTGGACTACAAATTTGTCGATCCGTTAGAGTAACATGATTTATCTAACTGTATTGTCTGATCATAAATAGACCTCGACTAATATGTGTGCACAGATATAGATGGCGTTGCATCAGGCAATCGTGCTTATATATTTTTTGAATTTCGGTGCCTTGGTAAACAATAAAAATTACAATTTTAAAATCATGAAAATTGAATTGTGTCTTGCAAAAAAATACCTCAGCTTTTCAAAATCTGCTGGACTAATAATGGCCTAATGATGGGTGCATGTATACACCATCTTGCTACTACTGTCGTTTTTGCGCCTGGGGATATAATGTAATAATACGGGCAATTGGAAGGAATAAGAAGAATTATTGATATCTTAACTTGTTTGTTTATTTTGGTTGGTTTTGAGATGCAACTCAGGTTCTCAACAATCGAACACCAGTGATTTTAATCAAGCGAATTCTATAATCAAGCAAATTTATACGTTGCTATATTATGCTCTTCTTTTGATTGGCATTGGCAAATGTGGCATGCCCTTTGTCGCATAGGATATGCCGAATCGCAGTTATGTGTGGGCTAAAATATGTCTTTTGATGCATTATACGAATACGCCTTCCAAAGATCATCAGATCACAATTAAAATGTCCCAGTTTAATTCATGCTTTGGATATGTTTAATACGGCGAATGTTGTGGTATGTGTACTCCATGTTTCTGTTGGTAAAGTCACGCTACATATTTGTATTTAAGGCTATTCGACCGCGTTTTTCTATTTTCCAAAATATGCTACCAACTCAAAATATAGTGAATGGCTTTGAAACCTGGCTATTTAAGATAATCAAAAATATTTTTTTCAAATTTTTCTGATCCGGTACACGGCCAATATAGCCACCTCAAAATAATTTCCAACTTCAATTCGCCAAGGCACACCATTCAACGTTGGATGTTTTGTGTTTTTGTGACATTAATTTTCATCTGTTTCTTTATAGACTGACTGAGAGAAAAAAAATTCTTTAACAATTTGTCTTTCCTGCGAATTTTTTCGTTTGGCGGTATTTTTTTACCGATTTGTACCGCCAAACAAAAAAATTCGCAGGAAAGACAATTGTTGAAAAACATCGTTTTTCTCTCAGTCAGCCTATAGAAAACCAGTTGAAAATTAATGTCACAAAAACACATACCTTACGTTGAATGATGTGCCTTGGCGAATTGAAGTTTGAAATTATTTTGAGATGACTACATTGGCCGTGTACCGGATCAGAAAAAATTGAAAAAAATATTTTTGACTTTCTAAAATAGCCAAGTTTTAAAGCCATTAACTATGTTTTGAGTTAGTAGCATATTTTGGAAAATAGAAAAACGCGATCGAATAGCCTTAACCGTCCGCGGTGGCACATACGATCAGAACGCTGATCTGATTCGTACGCCTCTTCGAGGACGGGGGTTCGAAGCCCGCATAAGGCATGTTTTTTTGTACTCGTGCAGTCGTGCGTGGTAGTAGCCCTGTGTAACTAATAATGCATTTCATTAAT